>ML799758.1:342580-371279 GCA_009831015.1 Picea engelmannii
TGGAGTTAACTATCGTGATGTTGAAGCGTAGGCTATCACTCTGAACCATCGTCATCATCATAGTGATGGTGATGGTCAATGTTTTCTACTTATGTAATAATTTATTATTAATGCATTTGTACTTTATTACTTCAATATATTAATGTACTATTATAAATTAAATATTTTTTTAATGTTTTAATGCTTTGATGCTTTATTAATGTATTAATTAACAATACTTTATTAATGTATTATTTCATAATGTATAAATATTTTATTAATACATTAATTAAGAATATATAAATATATTAACTATAATATATTTAAACACAATAATAATGACTTAATATACTATTATAATTTATTACTTAATGTATTTGTTAGTGTTTTATTAATACACTAATTAATAATCTATAAATATATTATTTATAAAATATTATAACATTATAATATATTAATTTGGGTGATATATTATTAAAGTATTGATGTATGGTTATTTTATTAATGTATCAATACCTTATTAATTAATGTATTACTTTATTATTGTATAAATATTTTATTATTGTATTAGTACTTTAATATAATAGTTTTAATATAATAATTTAATGTATTTTTTATTACTTTAATATCATTTTAATGTATTAATGTTTTATTCATGTATTACCTTCTCAATGTATTACTTTATCATTGTATAATAATGTATTATTATTTTATAACAATGTATTACTTTAACATTAAAACATTATTAATACTTTATTAATACATTAATAAGGTAAGATATTAATAATACATTATTAAAGTATGAGTTAATATGCTATTATAATTTATTAGGTAGTGTATTTGTTAGTGTTTTATTAATACATTTATAATAATGAGTTAATACATCATTATAATGTATTATTAATATATTAATAATATTGATATTTTTTAATATATTAATTCTGTAATATTAATGTTTTAATATCAATATTTATGTATTTATTTATAAAATATTTAATACATTAATGTATTAATAATGCTTTACTAATATATTAATGTATTGATAATGCTTTACTAATGTATTAATAATGTAATAATATATTATTAATGTATTAAGGCATTAATGTATTTAATTTATTTAATATATTAATATAGTAATGTATTAATCCATTAATGTATTTAATACATTAATGTATTTAATGTATTTAATACATTAATGTATTAATGTTATTTCAGGTATGTCGATCATCAACTAACAATAACCACTTTTATATAAAAAGTGGTTGATATAAGCTGATCGACATTATTAATTGAAAAAAAACGGAAAATGACGTGATGGCGTATATCAACTACTTTTTATATAAGAGTGGTTGTTACTAGTACTATTTATTTTATTACTTCTTTGGTCATTACCTTATTGAAGTAGTCTTAGTCGTAGTGTTCGGAGCAATTGTTACAGAATCTAGTAGGAGAGATTTGTTCAAAGACGAGCTTTAGATGTTTCTTTATGATTTTCCAAATAAATAAATATATATATATATATATATATATATATATATATATATATATATATATATATATTTCTTTCAAAAGGCATGTAACCACTCATTCATATCATATATAGTGAACACTTATGGATAAGAATTTCTATATTAAATGGTGCCCCACTACAATTTATAATTTCCAGAAAACAACAAACAATAACAATATGTAGTCCATTAAAGAGGGAACGGAACTCAAAAAAAAATAATAATTTATTTATCCATGACTCTCCATCTCCATCATGTAATTTCCGATGATATCATAACTTTAGCATATTTTAGATGGTTGGTTATCTTTTCAAAATTATTTACCGATGGTTGATACTCTCTATCTCGATCATGTAGGTTTGGATGATATGATAACTTTAGCCTATTTTAGATTGTTGATTATCTTTTCAAAACATATGTATATATTCTTTTTCACGGTCAACGAATCTACATATAAGAAATTGAGAATTAAAAGGAACAAACATTTTGCATAATTAAATTAATTATTCATTTTGTTTTAGAGTAATATACTATTTAGAGAAGTCCTCGAGGTGTAGGATAGTCGGTGACGGAGTGTGTTGTTAGGCCACTCCGTGATGTTAAAGTCACCGGTTCGAAACCTGCGGGGACAAAAAATCCAACCATGTTAAGGGTTGGTGTGGCTCAGGCTGGGTGCCCGGGTGATTTATCCAACCATGTTAAGGGTTGGTGTGGCTCAGGCCGGGTGCCCGGGTGATTTTGACGGCTTAGATGCCCCTGAGTCGCGGTTTCTCAAGCCACAGGTTAATCGCGTTGCCAACAGGTTCCCCACCAATTAACAAACAAAAAAAAATATATTATTTAGAGAATCTTGTTTTATTTAATTATATCTTTGTTGTTATTGGAAATTATTTTTGGCCTCTTCCATTAGTTGAGTAATTGAACATGTGAAATGAGGTGAGTCACTTTTTACTTTGATTTAATTTTAATTTAAAATATATTTATTATCTATTAACTTAAAGATATTTAAATATATTTTATTTATTTTTTATTTTAAGTTTCATAAGTAAAAGTTGACTTGAGAGATAAAGTCAATCCAAAATAATAATTGTTGCATTTTTTTTTTCTTTTCTTTTCAATTTGAGCAGTCCACCACCTATTCCAAAAACTCAGTCTAATAGGGGCAAGCCCCCCAACATCACCCTAGAGGTCCTTTACGATTATATGGAATCAATAGAAAAAAGAAGAGAAGAGAGAGATGCCAAAATCCAAATAGAGTTAGATATATTAGAAAAAATGAGTGAAGAAAGAGACGTAAAACTCCAAATAGAACTAGAGGCAATGATTGCTGAAAAAATTAAAGATACCATTCAAACTCAAATAGAGGATAGATTCTTAGGGTTCAAGAGTGAATTGCAGAAAATGAAGGATAGATTCAAGAAATGAAAAAACATAAACAATCACAACTTAGGGGTTGAAGAAAATCACAACTTGAGAGATAAGATTAAAGATCTAGAAGAAAAACTAACCAACAATTTGACCCTCACTAATATGGAAAACAAATTGGATATCAAACCCATCAAAGATGAAATGAATAAGTTAATCGAACTGGACCATGAGCGTAACAAAATACTTTGAACCTCATATTTTTTTGTATAAAAGAACAACAAGAGGAGGATACACTAGAAATAGTAAAAGAACAATTAAATAATAAATCACAAATTGATACAACTTACCTCATAGAAACAAAGAGGCTAGGAAAAATAATTGATCACAAAGATAGGTTGATCCGTGTCAAAGTAAGCTGTAATGACCATAAATATAACATACTTAGTAAATCTCTAAAAGGGTCACGAATATTTATGAATGAAGACCTCATTCCCTAAGACCAAGCTAAATTAAGGAAGGAAATTCAAAAGGTAAAAAAAGCTAGGAAATAAGGAAAATGGGCAATAATTAGAAATTGAAAAGTTATTGTTAGGGATAGAGACCAAAAGGATAATAATAAATAGGAATTTGGGACACTCATAATCCTTTTTTGGAACTGTCATGGCTTTCCATGGCGCAAAGGTCATATGATAAGTTGGATCCTGAGTGATATTGATATTATCTTTCTAGTTGAAACTTGGGAGCATGAGGAGTCTAAGGTCCCTAACATAGAAGGATTTGTCTTATGGTCGACATGGAACAAAAAATCCCACCGTAGAGGGATATGAGACATAGCTTGTTATATTAGAAAGAACATTTCTCCTCACATTCAACTTCATAAGATTGACCCTCTCGATCAATACATTTGGATAGAAATTTCAGACACCAATGCTAAGAAGATGCATATAGCAATTTTCTATTTTGCACCCATTAATTCTACTTTTTATAAGAAAAACAATCTAGATAACAATTGTCACTATAATAATTTAGAACAAGATATTTATAGTTTGAAAAATGAAGGTAATATCCTCCTGTTAGGAGACTTTAATGTTAGGACTGCAACTAAACAAGCTATTCTTTTAAGTAATGACTCCAACCATAATCCTTTATGGCTAAATGATGACCTTTATTTATCTAATAGCTACAAAAGAAGTTTAGAAGACCTAATTAAGAATTTGTTTAGTACTGAGTTGGTCAAGCTCTGCAGCTCTCAAGACCTAATAATTTGCAATGGACTAATGAAGTGGCCAAACTCCAACCAGATGACTTGTATTCATGGGCTAGGTAGTAGTGTTGTAGATTATGTGATATATGATATCCCCGTTTCCAACCAAATAACAAATTTTGACCTTTTAAATGACCACGAGCCTGACTCTGATCATAAAACTTTAACCCTAACTCTAAACTTTTCCATGCATAGGAGCGCCATTGAAGAGAATTCTGATAATCAAAGGAATATGCGCTTTGACAAAAGTAAAGTTGACATTTTCTTAAAGGATTTAAATAGTAAATTAAATCTCCTAACTTATAAGGACAACATTGAAGAACTCTATCATAATTTTACAACTACCCTTTCCACTTCTATTAACAAGTTCTCTTTCGAGGTGTCCTATAAAAAGAATAATAGAACGACCAACCCTTGGTATGATAAATAATGTAAAATTTCTAGGAAAACCATTAGGTATGCTTCTAATGAGTCCTTAAAACTCGATAAGATCAATACGTACAAAGCCCTAATTAAAAGGAAGAAAAAAAACTATATCAATAAAAGGCAAGACCAACTTTCACAACTATATAAGTTGGATCCTAAGAAGTTCTAGAGCCAAATTCTAAAACAAAATACTAAAGAAAATAATAGGATTCTCTTCAGGGATTGGAATTCCTGTACCTTAAAAGTCTATATGAGTTCCTTAATGCCATGGACACCATTCCTATTGTCCCTACAAAGGAAGAAGTTTTTTCTTTAGATGACATAGAGTTCAGGGTTAAGTGACTTGCAAATGGAATCTAAGGACATTGAAGGCTACCAAGCTAAAATTTTTAAAATCGGAGGGCCAATCCTTATCCCTCACATACACAAGCTCTCCAATTTAGCAGTCAAGCAGGGCTTCCCTAAACCCTGGACGCAAAGCCTCATTGTTCCTATTTTTAAAAATGGGAATAGAAACATTCCTCTAATTATAGGACCATTATGATTAGCCCGATTTTAACCAAGCTTTATGGAATTATTTTGGAAAAGAAGATTATCCTTTGGCTAGAAAGTCACGGTAAAAGAAATACAGGCTAGGCCGGGTTTAGGATATATAATTCAACTGTGGACCATCTTGTTACCTTTAGGATCATTGCAGAGGAGTTCCGCAATACTAAAACCAATATTTTTTGTTGTTTTGTTGACTTAAGAAAATATTTTGACATGGTTCCTAGGAAGAACCTTTGGAATAGGTTGGAAGAGATAAAATTTCCTCTTGAGTTGAGGACTGCTGTAATAAGGATGTATGAGAACGTTATTTCTAAGTTTAAAAACACTGAGGGTTGTTCAAAAGAGATTAACTGCAATATCAGAGTCAAACAAGGTTGTCCTTTGTCCCCTACCCTTTTTGGCATATACATTGACAAGTTAGAAGATTGCTTGGAAAAAGTACGTTGTGTCGGCCCTAATTTCATTGGTAGAGTCATCAATCTTATTATTTACGGAGATGATATCATTCGTATGGAAATGATTCCCCATGATCTTGAAAACCAACTAAGAATCCTCAAGGAGTTTTGCTTCAATATGGGTATGACTGTTAATACTGATAAGACTAAGGTCATGAGTATTAAATCCAATAAGATTCCTTATGATACCTTCGTATATGACAACAACTTGGAGGAAGTGACTTCATACAAATATCTTGGAATTGATATTCACCACAAGCTCAATTGGAATTACAACATTGAGAAAAGGATTATTGGGGGATGGAAAGCTTATTATGGGCTTGAAAACAATTGTAAATCAGTTGATCTTTGGAGTTGGGATAAGAAGAAACTCCTCTTTGAGACTCTTGTTACACCTGTTATTCTTTATATATGTGAAGTCTGGGGCTGTAGTATATCTCGTGAATCCTGGAGAAAGATAGAGAAAATACAAAATAATTGTATAACCTATAATCTCAAAATTAAAGGAAATATGCCCTATCCCATCCTCCTCTTAGAAACAAGCCTCTCCCCCATTGAGAGCATGGATATGACTAGATACCTAATGTATAAGAACAAGTTAAACAACATGGAAGACAAGAGGCTTCCTAAAATTGCTTCAAAATCGAGTCATAACCACCATCGACTCAAACAAGGATGGCATAAATATGCCCGGTCTTGACTAAACTATTGGGGAATCATGTAAGACTCCATTTTGCAAAATAAAGATACTATTAAAAAAAAGTCAAATCAAAATTTAAGGAGAAAATGTGGTGTGATAAAGAGTTAGAGGAAAAAAAAAATTAAGGTATTATAAGGATGTAATCAACCCTAATCTAGAAGATCAAAATTATCTATATGTTTTTCCAAGTGTAAAAATAATAAATAAACATTGCTAAGATAAGAACAAATTCTCATGAGCTCCATAGTGAAACTGGGCATTGGTCAATTCCTAAAACGCCATGGGTTGAAAGAGTGTGTCACCTTTGTGACACTAAGAAGTTTGAACATGAAAATCACTTTCTCTTAGATTGTCCAGCCTCTACCCATATTATATCTCATTTTCAAAATATTTGTCACACTACCAACCTTTTTAACCTCTTGACTCAACAAAAGTATGGAGATCTTGGAAAGCTTCTCTTAATGCCTTTCGAGCACAAAAACAAAATTCTAAAGAATCACAAGTAATAACTTACCCTCTTAAGGTCCGATAGACCAATTCGGTCTTAGTGGATGTTAATCATCATCATCATCATCATTAAAATGATAGTTTTTTTTAATTTACAAAAGTTGTATTATATAGTTCTAGCATGTTAATGGAATGTAAATCTACTCATATTTGACAAAACAATGATGTCTTATTAGCTTGTTGCATCACTCTTTTTATATCTTAGTATGAGGGAGATATGTAACTCTTTCTATGCTCAATATGTAGTTGACATATGACATTTACAAAAAAAATTACAATGTGGACCATAAACAAAATATTTCAATATCCACCTAAATAAAATAATTTTATATCAACTTTATATATAGAGAGAGAAATATAAAGTAATTGAAAATAAACATGCTTTCTACTTCGTAGTATGAGAGAGATGTATAACTCCTTCAATATTTAATATGGAGTTAACATGAGGTATTTAAAAAAATATTATTAACAAAAAAATATTTCAATGTCCATTTTAAGTTATATATATAAAATAAATGAAATAATTTTTTTCTTATACCATTAATAGGTGCTTTCTACATCTCAATTTTTCGATCTTAAAAAGGTTTTCACCTTAGTGGATTTGATCCCTATTAGGGCATCATATATCTCGAGTTAATATGGAGCTATACTGGGATAAATTTTAAAGTACATAAAGGCTTTTGAAAGTCAAATTTCAATAAGAGTATCAAAAGATGTTGAACCCATTTTTGAATTAAAAATAAAGATTTTAACCATTTAAAATTGTAACTTTAGCAAATATTTTATATCCAAAATTCAATAATGAAAAACTCAAAAAAGTCAAAGTCTTAAAACTTTTAATCTTCTTCAACATTATATTTCATACTTCATATTGTATTTATAAATTGATGATTTTAGACTATAACCAGTGTAAATCCATCTTCACTATGGATCTATCATGTGTTGAGAGAAATCAAATCCATTGAGTTTACAAACCTTTCCTTAGCAAAGTTTTCACCTAGAAGGTCTTGATCCCTCTTGGTGCATGATAGATCTAGAGTTAAGATGGATCTACATTGGTAACTATTGAATTTGTTGGTGATGATTTGGAATGTCCTTCAAGGGCATGTAGAGATAATCATCTTTGTAGTCATGTTATAACCATAAAGAAATAAATTTGTCATTGCTATTGAGATCAATGTAAGTGAATGGAGCACTTAAAGGGAAACACAATCGATTTACTAGGTAAAACTTATATGTTTTATAATTATGCACATATAAGAACCATGCACACATATTATTACATAAAATAAAAAAATCATACATTCATTCTCATTGATTCATAATTGTAACACCTCACCATGAGATGATACTAAATAATATTTGATAATTTCAAAACATGCATTAAGTGTAAACAAAATTTTCTTCTTTCATAGCTTAAATAACCTACAACATACTGACAACTCTTTTACAATTTTTCCAATGTTAAATATTCCAAATCTGAATCCAAACATATGAATCTAAATAAGATGATGAGATAAATAAGAAGTTAACTTTACAATTAAAATATTTAAATAAAAACACAACAAAATATACCAAGAAAAATAAATCCTCCCTAATCTGTTGAAGATGAACATTTCCAATGTTGTACTGCTAGTAGTAGGAAGATGCTAACAATGAAATTATCCCAGCCAATTAGGAGTCTAGCCATCTTCCTATATCTAAGAAACATTTCATTTTCTTGGCCCTCCATGCCTATGCACTTTGTTATTGGGGGAGCACTGATGTTCTTGGGGAGCACCTGTGCGCTTTTTTATTGTGGAGCACCAAGATGAATTTTAGTTCTTATTAAATAAAAACAACTGAGCACTGGTGTGCATGTTCGACTTAGAAGCACTGATATTCTTGACATGAAAATGCGCATGGGTGTGTTATTAATGTATAATGCGCATTGTGAACTACATAAGCGTTTTTTTAGAAGAAAACTTACAATGACAGGGTTTGGGATCCAATGCAATGAATGATCCCATTGCAACAGATACCAAGTGCCCCATATAGAAGTAAACAAACCCTATAAAAATATATTAAAAAAAATCTACTTGTGAAATATAGAGAGGAAAACAAAGAGAAACAACCTAGAAGCTAAGGCTTTCAATACTGAATGTAACTGTAAAACCCTTTTTTGTTATTTTTTATAATGCATATGTTTGAATCAAAAAGGGGAAAGATTGAGATGATGAATAGAATAAAATCACATACCTTAAATTTCTCCTCTGCAAATTTGTTGTATGTAAATTTGGCTCTTCAAAAAAATATTCCCACGCCAAAGAATTTGCTTGTAAATCTCCCTTGCACATGTCTTCCTTCTAAATTTTAACAAAATAATGAAATGAGGATTAGGGTTTTCATTTATAAACACATAGATTTGGAAAATATAAAATTCATAATCGTTTGTCCACTGTATGTTTCAGTGCATTGATTTGATTTGGTATTTTTTTTAAAATTTTACCCTTTAATGGTGCACCCAACAATAATATGCGTCAATGCATTTTTTTACCAAACTGCACTGGGGCTATATTGGTTTCTAAGCGCACCATGGAGGGTTTATGATTTTTAAATTAATTTCTTTTGTTTAAAAATCGATTTTCTAGTGTATTTGTTATATGAGCACCAATGCACTTTGTTATTGGAGGCACACTGGTGGGCTTTGTTATTAGGGGAGCACTACTGCTCTTTGTTATTGGGGAAGCACTAGAGCAATTTTTTATTGGGGGAGCATCAATTTGTTTTTTTATTGGGGGAGTATCAGTGTTATAGTCCAAAAATGTCATATCCATGCATACAAGACATTGGCTCATCCATTTGCACACTTTTCCAAAAATACTACTGAGGCTTCCTTCTAAAAAACCATTTTTTGCATAGTGTACGTGCCATGCTACACTAATAGCCTGCGTACACACGCATGCTGCATGCTATTTATCCTACGTACGCACGCGTGCTGCATGCTAGTTATCCTATGTTTACCTCCAAAAGTTGCAAAAAATATAAATTGCACGGCATTCGATGGAGTTTACAGGCTATGAAGGTTTTCCCAACCATTTTACCCCTTGTAGCCCATCCCCAAACCGAATAACCATCTTTTCCTCATATAAAAAGAGGTACTGGGGAGTCATTTAGGAGCATGAACAAGAGAATAAGAAAACTATGCTAAAATCCCTTCCCTTTTTTGCCCAATGTTTGCATCCCATTCTGAGTTTTAGCCTTAGCTTTCCCCTCCAGCCATTCTCCCTATGCAACCCTTCCTCCTTCCCTTGATAGTATGTTGGTTGTGAGAAGATAATGTGGGATTGATGCACTTGGAGCCATGACAGAGGATACTAAAATTCGTTCGTAGAGCGGTCTCCAACAAAGGTTGTAACCCTTTTTTATATTGAATTTGAATAAAAGAGATTATCCTTGCCCCAAAACCCTATGTTTACATGTTCTTGTTAATTTGAGAATTTATAGCTATGTTTAGACTTTTAAAGTGATTATTAGAGATTGTATATGTTGTTGCATTGTTTGGTTGGGTTAAAGATTCAGTTTATCTTGCAATTTGTAAAGAACCCTTGTTGTTTCTTTATTTTCTTTTGTTTGCTTTGAAGTTTTAGGGTGAACTTATAAGTGTTAAATCCTCATGTGGATTCCAGTGAATCCCTACATTAAAGTAGTGGCTTAGGGTATGTATTAGTCTTGGTTTTATTTTCTCTTTACCTTGTTTGTGCTTTGAAAAAACAAAACATATCATTTACTTGTGATTTTTTTTCTAAACATTCAAAAATAAAATAAAAATTGCATTTAGTTATGTGTTTTTGTTTGGTATTTGTTTCATAGGTTGTTTATTACAAAAGAAAATAGTTCCATTTCCAAAGTTCCTTCTTTGTTATTTCCTTGAAAGTTTAGTAGTTAGCATTTACATTGTAAAACGAAAAGCGCATTCTTGGGAACTTTTAGGATTTTAGGATCTTGGGTTGTACTTCGAAAAGTTTTCATTTACAAAGATTAAAAGCCATTTTTCAATTTTAGAACCTAGTTTGCTTTCGCACGAATGCTCTAAATCTTTTATTTTTTCACTTTCGTCTCTTGAAAACACCATAAGTTGCATGTCCGTATCCTTTTGAGTAAATCAAGCCACTTAAAATCAACGATTAACACTTGAAATCAACCATACTTTTGTTTGTAGGTGTGGGATTATGTCTATGTCATGAAAGAAATTGTGTCCACTCTTTTTTGTGTGATATCTTTCCCTCATGATGGAAAAATTGTGACTATTGATCAAATTTCATTCATCGGTTCTGACTGGATTACCTCCCTAAATGGTTCTTATATGCAGACAATATCACCCCTACCACAGGTCAATTATGTGGTGTTGTCTCCCATGACTTCAACTCCTTATGATTTAGATCTAGTAGTTGACATCATGATCTCTTCGATAGGGTTATTAGAGCCAAATCTCCCTACCCTTATCGAGGTCGTCGACATGTATTCCTTCCATAGTGCTTCTCTTCCATCTAGTGAAGATCTCTTGGAATCCATGATCGATGTTTGTCCCTTGACATGTATACATTCTAGGGCATTATCCTCTTGGAAGCCATGATCAAGAAGAGGTCACGAGCATAGTTTCTCTTCTATGTGGAAATCTCGTTAAAAAACGAAACAGAAGCTACGAGCATAGTTTCTCTTCTTCGTGGCAAGCTCATTAAAAAATGAAACAAAAGCCACGCGCATAGTTTCTCTTCTCTGTGGAAAACTCGTTAGAAAATGAAACAGAAATCTGGGGATTGAACCTGGAGCCTTGAGCATAGTTCTTTTCCTGTGTCAAGATCGTTAAAAAATGAAATAATCACCTCTCCTAGAAAGTTGAGTCTTTCTTTAGGTCTCGTATTTGAACCTTCATTTCATCCACCCTTGTCTTTTTTCTCCATCTAGTACAGAAATTGGTGACAGCCTCAAAGTCGGGGAATGAATTGGAGCTTGGGGGGGGCATGTCTCCAGCCTTTGATTATCATTCTGGAGTTAAGCCGCTATATTTTCAAGCTAGGGGCAGAGTATCAACCATCCATGGGTATCCCTACCTTTGGAAATTATGTTGGGAATTTACAAGCATAGTTTAATTTTGTTTCAATCTTGTGTAAAAATGAGACCAATAACGAGCATAGTCTTAGTTCATTCTCACGCTCGAAAAAAAATAAGAAATCACTGAGTAAACTTTTATCTCTTTTTCAGACTCGCATGGATAAAGGAAAAATGAACCCCCTAAAGTCATATTTAAGCTCTTTTCAAACTCCCTAAACATAAAAATATTGTTGAGTGATCTTGCTTCCTTTCCAACTCATTAAAAGGTTTGAAAGGGCATCTTTCGAGTGATAATTTATCTCTTTTTCGGATTCGTGAGACTAACATTATGAAAAAGGACAACACCGGAGTTGTCTTTAAGTCATTTTTAGACTCTCTAAATATGAAAAACCACCGAGTTTACCTTCTATGGACTCGTTAAATAATCATACATTGAAGGTCCCATATGGGACCAAACCCTTACTTCTTCCAGTTCGTTAAACAAAGGAAGAAGGACTTACCGAAGGTGAGTTATATCGAGCATGTGTTACCCTCCTCTAGCTTGTTAAATAAAAAATAGGTACTCGTCTATCTAGATGGGGGGGAAAATTGAAAGAAGTAAGCCAAGAAGTTTTTGAGAACATCAACAATCACCCTTACAGTCACCCTTAAACATGACACTTTCTCTTTGCGCACATTTTAATCCATTGAACCTTTGCACTAAACTAATCCTCTAAGTTTTCTTACTCCTTTGGGTCACCCGACGAAAGTCACAGTATCCACTGGATTATCGTGTTTTGGTCTATTGGAGCTGCCTTTCTCTAAATACGTGAAATGTTATACTTAAGCCCAAAAAGGTTGGATTTCGAGACTTCGTTTGTTTCACGTTTCTACCCCCTAAAGTCGCAGTATCTTGACGTGCGAAATGGAAAAAACCTTCCTAAATTCAATCACCATTACTAAAAGACTAAGCGAGGTTTATCATCTCTTAGTACCTCATACTGTCACTCTCGGGAGTTACGCGTTGAATGTTTCTCAAGCCTCTGACTTGCGAAGTCACGAAGTTGTGTTAAAGTTACCTAGGTTAGTATCAAGAACAAATCACTTTAAACCCTAGTTAGTCACTATCGTGATTTCACGACTCGATGATTATTTCCCCAAAGGGAAGTACCTTCGTAACCCCAATCCACAAAGTTGCTATTTTATTTAATTAAGCATGGATTAATTAAAAGGATTAAGTCAAATCACTTTTAATCAATTAACTCGCACCATCGCGATTTTGGGTTTTTAAGGTTTAGTGGCTAGGAGTGAAAATACCCGATGTGGTGAACGCCGAAAAGGGGATTAGCAACTAAGTGCATCAAATTGAAAGAACTAAACCAAATTAATTAGTGCCTTAAAAAAACTTTAACACACGTGGTTTACAGATGAAGTCTTGAATGATCCTACGTTTTTCAATGTTACGAATTGTCATGCATTTATGGCATTTATTTGAATTGCAGTGAGGTGACGGATAATAAGATCTCGTTTTTACTTATAAATATTTCTATTAAGAAATTTGACCGTTCTGTTGGCAAGGAAACCCATGGGCTTAAATGACCAAGATAGAGAGTTTTTCCTTCATTATTTCAGTTTTCATTCCTATTTGCGCGCATAGCCATTTCACCAGGATAACTGTTGTTTGTGTTTTTCAATTTTTTCAATAGGAGGTCCAGTTGCAGGTTTCTCTATCATGGCTCCACAAAAAGTGCCCAAGGCAGTTGTCGAGAGTTTAGGTCAGGGTTCAGAAATTGTTTCCGATACCTCGCCCCAAAGTATTAAGTCTGTCAAGACATGGTCATACGTTTCCAACATTCTACAATCCGATTCGGTAAACTGTTCGGATGATTCTAGCAACAACGAGAAGGATGACTTATCAACCAAATAAAAAATTGTCGCTCAAGCAGAGATGCACAAAATAGAGGCGAGGCTCCAACTTCTTCCCTATTGTGATATGATCAGGTGGGTGCTGGACCATGTAGACATCCCGACCAGGACGATTATCAGCGAACATAAGGTAATGATTGGGACCTTTAGGCCAGAACATTTGAGGGCAATGTATAAATTGTCACCCACACCGAACCTTACTCACAATGCCAAATTTCTAGAAGGTTTCAAGAAGAAGGAATGCGAGCAGTATGCAAAAAGTTTATCCGATCTGATCAAAGATTGGGTCTCACACCCCTTGAAATTCAGGGCTGATACTCACGGGATCTATTCAATCTCTTCCTTGGAGCCAGAATTCAGGTACATAGCGATGATGGCTTGCAGGTTGTATGGGAAGGAGGACACTACCCATTTTTTCCTCCCATGGGTATCGCTCATTCATATAGTTGTTGAGGGTTTCTCCTTCGACTGGGCCAAACTGTTGTCTAACAGTCTGACTAGTCGAATTACCAAATATCGAGCACAATGGGAAATTAAGAAAGAAGCTTCGTTCTTTATGTCTGCTTACATCATGGATGTCATCTGCTTCATGACACCCTTCTCACTAATGAACTGGAGATGGGATCCATCTAATACAAAGCCTATTCATGTCTACCACTCGAAGCTTTGGGAGGATAAAGCCAAAGAATTCATTTATGAGATATTCAACTGGGTAATGGTGCCATTGCATGTCTCCATCTTCGGCCAGCCGCCTCCCAGGATTTCGGATAGCGTCACGACCAAACTGAGTAGCGTGGAAGATTGGTATATAGATAAGCTATTGTGTCGCGAGATCGCGAGGCAGACTGTGCTCGACAGAATAAGCAAAGAGCTCAAAAGAGTATCAAAAAAGGTATGGACACCCTTCCCCATTCATATTGGTGCATATTCCTTGTTAGATTTTGGCCATGCCAAAGCCAAGGCTACGAATTTAGAAGAAATGAAGCTGGTGGATATTGAGTTCAAGAAGCACGACCCTAGTAGGGTTGTGAGCAATCACCCAGCGAGTTGTGGCCTGAAGAGATATGAACACGAGGATTCCACTCATGATGAAATATTTTGGGGTGTGAGGTCCTACTCTGAAGTCCTAAGTCATATTCAATCCCTACCACCCAGAGATATGGCCGATTTCTTTAAATTTCAGGAGCACCGACGAAGTTGTCTCCCCTAGATTTTATAGGGTGAAACCCCAAATCTTTCGGTTACAGAGAAAACAGAAGCCAAAGGTTCAAAGGACTCGAGTCCTAACAAGGAGAATAAACAAGAGAAAATAGGGGAGGCTGGAACCTTAGAGCGAGGAGCCGAAATCCCCTACCAACAGGAAGGAAACCCCGAAAAGGGTCCACCGAGCAAGCAGGTCCAAGGTCAAGAAGAGATACCCTCGCAAGGGTCAGGCGACTCACTCTCTCTCATGTCAAATAAGCCAGCCATAGATGTTACCCTGAAACAACCATCCAAGAAAATTGATAGTCTGATTGCTATTATCACACCCTTACAGTTCACAAAGGGGAATCCCGATGCGGGGTGGATTTTCAGTGAAGAACTGACGCCCATTTCTGTAGAGGAGTTGCTTCCTAATGAATTTTTCTTTGATAAAAAAAGGAAGGCCATGGTGAGGAAAGAATTATATCAAAGAGAGGGCGTAGTGGCTAAAAAATTTAAAATCATGATAGATGGAAAGGCCGTGAAAGAGGAAGAATTCGCAGACGAGATAGCAGGAACACTAGGGCCTTATGCTACAACCAATCAATACTCAGTTGGAACTTTGAAGGCCTAGTTGAAACAAAAGAACCTCTTGATCAGTAAGTTGGAAGCTAAAGTGGCTACTGCTGAAGAAAATGCCAGGTATGAGGTGAGAAAAATCCTCGAGGAAGCCCAAATAGCCGATCTGCAGGAGATTGAGAAACTTAGATCTGACCTTGAGTAGGTGTGCCAGTCGGCGCAAATCAGCCAAACGTAGGTAAGCTAGCAGGAGCATAAAATTATAGAGTTACAATCGAAATTGGATGTTGCCGAGAATTAAGTTTTAGACATAAAAATGTTCAGATCCCAAGCTGCCAAAATCCAACAGAAGGTATTAAGAGCTTAACAAGACTTGCTTGTAAAAGTGGGAACCATTCAAAACCACTTTCGGACGATAGATCAAGTGTTAGAAAATATTTCTTTGAGAGAAAGAGAAGATGGGGCAGCTCGGGTTGCTTTCCAAGACGCTGTTATAGCTACGATGAAGAGAGAGATGGTCGACAACTCCAAATTATCCATCACAAAACAATCTAGAGGGAATATCTTGCTGAAGGTATGGGAGCAGAATATATCAGAAAGAAGGGGGAGAGCTAATGAGGTGATGAATTCTTGTGAGGAAACGTTCACCTTGATAAATAAAAGTTTGTTAGACCTTGATAAGGAAGGCAGTGATGGGACGCTGGGAACAATCAATATAGCTAAACACATGCTGGACATCAAAGAAAACATGGAGAAAGAGCAAGCGAATATATCCTAGATAAGCTAGGTTGATATGGTCCAAGTGGACAAATGGCTAGTACAACCAAGTTTACAATTATGCTCTATCATCACGGAAGACCAAAAAGTAGGGAAAAGGTTGTCACAATTGGCAAAGAGTTGTTACACCTTTGAGGCAAGCAACCAAGCAGAGCCTTCCAGGTTGATAGCCTAGTTGGTGGAAAGGTGTGTCATTTGCATCGAGCAGGTGAAGGGGCAGGTTTTTGGTGCTAAATAATGACAGATGTCAACCCGTTCTATTTATGGAGTTGGAAGAGAAGAGAAAGGAAGGTGCTCCACCCTTATGAGGGAAGACAAAAGATGAGGAGATGAAACGCTCCATTTTTTCATTTGTAACTGACAAGTTTCCAGAACGATCGAAATTCTAAATGTTTAGAAGTTTGTTTAAATATAAATTTAGGAAGAGATAGAAGGGGTTTTTTTTCGGTGGTAGATTGTAATAGAGAAAGTTCTTTTTAGCCAGGATTAATACAAAGTGAATTAAAGACTCCATATTCCGTCAAGATTGATTTATGTGTTTTCCTCTGTTATTTCATGCTTCATGTCATTTTTTACATATACGTCTTTGATGAATGTTTTAGTTGCAATTTAGCATAACTTCTATTGTGGCGATCAGGTTCTAGTTATCTAGTTATTTACAACTTTTCCTCTTTATCGGCTACTAGAAGGTACAAGACCTGTGAATTACTTAGATCTCTACATTATATTGTTTCAACAAGGTATTTCTTTCTTTTCTTCTTCTGCTACATCGTGGGATTTTTCTGAAATTGATGCCCCACATTGTTGACAGCTCTATGTTTTCAGACTCGGTTTCAAGATTTTAACTCAGTTACGAAAAATGGCCTTTGATTTTGTTAAACCCCTCGATTGGCTTCACTGAATTTTCCTCGTATAATCTAATATTGAAATAAGCACTTTAAAACATCAACCCTCTTTCAAAGCTCTATTCTCCCCATAACTGTACCCATCGTAAAACAACCCAACATCGAACTCGGCCTATCGGATCAAACCAACATCACTTTGAATCTTTTTGATACCATACTTAAGACTGCCATCACCCGGACAGAGCTCGAACGTTCATGGGCCACCATCAAATGAGATATCAACATTCAAGAATATTTGGAAGCTAGACAAAGACAACTCAAAGATTGGCCATAGCTTCATCCCCCGAAGTTGTTTCTTCCCCCTTTTTCATTCACTCACTTTAGATGCTTAGACTCTACACTTTATATCCTTAAGTGTAGACTATGGAACAACATGGTCCATGTCATGTTTCTGATGTCCTGCCTCAGTGTTCAAGAGAAGTATCTGCTTTGAGAGTCAAACATCACAAATTTCTTGTTTCCATACCCGTGTCAGTCCATGTTCATTTGATCCACCAATTTACATCTCTGTGTCAGTTTCATGTCGTTGATGGGGGATACATCAAGGCCCTCCTTCGAAAACTATGTTCCTGTTGACTTCAACACATTATCCGGGAACTAGACTTAGAAACCAGTTAGTACCTTGGGACCTGCATGCCTCAATGGCAGGCCTCCTCGCATCCGACAATGGGTTTACATCATTGACCTCTGATCGGATGATTCCATGGATGTTCGACTTTAGCTCATCTATTCACATTCGCTGGAATGTACTAGGGTACCTTGGGAATAATTGACATCAATGGTGATTTCCCTCGCACTTGTTAATGGTTTACCTCATTGACCGGTAATCAAGTGGTTTATGCCATGTTCGACATTAGAACATCTATTCACATGGTTAGATTCATACAACATTGGGATCGATAAAAATACCCTGGGTTGAGTCATCACTCTTATATGTATTTTTCCCAGGTTGCGATGGAGTTTCTTTTGAACATTGACACATTTATTGTCACATAGATCCACTTTGTATTGGTCGTGGCTATGTCTTGTCGTCTCGTAGATCCACTGTGTATTTTTCGTGGCTACGATCAGTTCAGGTCATGGGAGTATAGATCCACATTGTATCTTCAATGCCTACACCTTTTTGTCAATATAATTATGGATCTGCAGTGTATTTTATGGTGACAATACCTTGAAAGTCTTTATCACTCAAGCATAGGTATGCCTGCCTTGGGTTTGAAACATGTCATAATATTTATTTGATGGTTGCGCACAGATTCTTCCAGGTTCTCTGAGTCCATACCCTTGCTCGAAAAATTCTACAAAGTACTTCAGTCATCAGTTTCTATCTTCTAACCTCGTACTTTGGGGGGCAATCTATTACACAACAAAATTACTCATTTCAATGATGACCTATTGTCGTCATTACAAGTGTCACATCTTGACCGCAAGTGTCGAAAGTGTCATAGCTTGGCCACAAATGTCACAAGAATCATACTACCATCTCTCCTATGTCGTGTCTCTAACGACATCACATGGACACTTAAGACACCTTCAAAGACTATTTTAAGAAGGATAAATCATTTGATGAAGAGTACAAATATTTTTCCATGAAAAAAACCACTCAAAAATCATTTTCAGAAGGCAGTGCTCCCCTATACATTGTCAGGGAGTGTCGACGCTCCCTATCCTTCTGTGGGGGAGTGTTACAGTGCTTTGTATACCCTTTTGGGGGAGCGCTAGCCTATTTGAGAAAATTTTGGGTTGTTGAGGAGAATCAGGGAAATATCCCCCTTATCTTGGAAATCAGTTAGATTCGAATTTGAGGTCAAGGCTACATCTGAGGGAGGATCCACAATTGATGGAGAAGGATCCTCAACCTATACCAAGAATCTCTAAGGTGGTTGGGTCTCTCCAAGATTATATAAGGAGGCCTTCTCATGGTGAAAGGAGATATAGAGAGATAGAAAAGCACCTAACTTATGATCTCATAAGGAATGAGAGACATTGAAGGCATCAAACTTATGATCTCATAAGGGAGATATCATTGAACCATAATCAGTTTGTGTGTGGATTAATTGAGAAAAGGGTTGGAAAAGGAGAGCTAGGAGAGGCTGCTGCACATTCATCAAAGGTCTGTAAGTATTCTCTGTTGTTCTCATTAATATACATATGTTCTTGGCATGTTTCTTTCAAGGTTGTGTTTATTCTACATGACCTTGTATATATTAGATAGATATAGTTTTAAGATAATCTTAGTAGAATAGGAAGCTTGTTCTGTCTTTGTTTGGTTTGCAGGACTTATCGAGGAGCTTGGACATCAAAGCTCAACTCGGACCGTGCGAGGACAAACGTCGTTAAAAGGGTACACCTTTCTTCCTCTTCTCTATGCTTCAATTTAGTTAGGTCTAAAAGGATGTCAGTGACCAAAGTTAACACCCTTTCTGTCTTGGTCTTAGGAGTCTAGAGTCCAAGAGGGAATCCACTTGTCTGCAAGGGGATTTCTCTGTAACAATAGGGTTCACCAAGTAGTCTAGGCTTAAGGGCCTTGCAATAGATGTGGAGAGGAAAATCTTCAAGGCAGCTTAAACAAACATAAGAGTTTTTGATAGGGAGTGTCAGAGTCCAGTTTCGTAAGAGTCAGTCGAGACCCCCCTCTAACACAACGGATAAACAAGAGGTCATGTGAGGAAAGGTAGAGGAGATAACCCCTCCAAGGCTGGATCGAGCGTAGTGGGGATCATATATTGAAGGTCTTTCTTGGGATTTATGATGATCACATTTGACTACGGAGCCTTGTGGAACTCAAATTCGTTATATATCCTCAGTTGTCTTCCAGACCATTTTCCTTCGGTACCGTTGAAAGGCTTGAGACTTTGTTATCTTTCTCATTACAATCAACCTGACTTTTGAATGTACCTGCCTAGTGACTAACTACAAGTTGGAGACCTAGTTGCCTATTTTTTAGGGACTTACATGGGTGACTATGGAGGTATACCACGATACCTAGGGCATACATCGGATCACACTTTGCAGAGTGTACCCGAAGGGTGTTTCCATGTTCAAGTTACACTTTCACTGGTAAGTTTCTCTAGTGTCGATTGGCGTAATTGTTCTTCCTTCCAGTTAGTTGTTTGCTTGATTTTCCGTTAGGAACTTTTAATGTGTGCTCTGTGTTTCTCGTAGCTTAACCTTATCAGACAATTGGCTTATGTTGATGGACAATTGGTATGGATTGTTGGTTGTCATTGATTTCAACCATTGGAGATTGATATTGTAGATTGATGTCAACCCTTGGAGAATCCTAGTAGCAGATTCCGGTAGAACAAAGGCATGGGTAAGGGACCCGAGTCTCTTTGAGGTATAATGGAATGAATATAAATGAATTTACAGGTAATACTATTCTAGATGGATAGTACATGTCATGCAATTTATGGTGATATGTGGAACATCACATAACTCCTCACGGTTAGAGAGTTATGGCCTTGTAAAGTTGGAGAACCCTCATGAGTTATGTAGAAGCCCCTAGAAGGTCAAAAAAGTCAAATTACTCTAGAAACTCCTACAAGAAGTTGATTAGTCAAAGTGGGTGAAACTAGGATTTAATCATGGGTATAGTTGTTGCATTAAGAAAATAATTAAAAATAAATTAGTTGCAACAAGAATTTGTGAGTTTGGTAATTATGGTAAAGTAGTTGTGATGAGAAGATTGAATATTCAAAGTGGTCGACCAAGCAATAAATTAAACAATAAAGTGGTTGCAACAACAAGTTAGTTAGAGGAAAAGAAGCTATGAATTGAATAATTATATAAAATTTAGTAGCAACAAGAAGTTTTGAGTAAAGATAAATTATTTAAATAATAAAGTAGTCAAAGAGGATAAGTGGACAAAGTGGCTAAGTGGAAAAAGTTGGTTAAGTGGACAAAGTGGCTAAGTGGACAAAATGGTTAAGTAGACAAACTGGATAAGTGGACAAAGTTGGTTAAGTGGACAAAGTGGCTAAGTGGACAAAATGGTTAAGTGTACAAAGCGGCTAAGTGGACAAAGTTGGTTGTGGACAAAGTGGCTAAGTGGACAAAGTGGTTAAGTGGATACTTTTAGAGGAAGCTACTTGGAGAGTATAAATAACAAAGCAATGGTCTCCCATTTGTATCCATTGAGTATATGGAATATCAAATAGTGACTGAGGTAACCAAAGGATATCTATGGAAAATTTCAGAGGGAAGGTGAATTAAACAAGGCCGAAATTCAAGGGAGGATAAAGTTTTTTTATGATGCTTTCTAAGGTATGTTATTTACATGCCATCTCACCATTTTCGCAATAAATTTATTTATACAATGATTCAGACAACAAAATATGGAGGTCGTTGAGAAAACATATCCAAGTAATTTTGATAAAAAAATCATCTTGTGGGTCATTGTATTTTTGGAGTTACACTCCGTGGAAAATATGGTTTGTGGCTAGTCCTGGAACTAGTCTAAACATGTGTTTCAGGTGAAAACATCATAAATTCTTCATAACAGATCCAAATTTAGTAAGACAAATGTATTGGTTATAGTACATTCTGTAGTATTTTGTGTACCATTTTCAGATCCATACAACAAATATTATGTGTGGTTCACTCTCTACAAGTTTGCTCTCTAGAATAGCTAGAATTCAACAAGGTATGTCATTTTTTCTGCAACTTGTTTTCTGAGAGGTTCCAAGTAGTGAAACCTAGAGGAATTTCATAAAAGACACTCAAGAACTTTGTGTACTATTTTTAGATCTTTATTCATTACAAGTACATATTTATCATTATTTCAAGTTAGGGTTGTTGACTAATCCAAAATTAGTCATGTGCGACTAAAGTAAAGTTTGATGAAAATGCTAGTTTCTTGTTGTTATAGTTAAGGAAGGTTTGTACGTATGTGATCATATACACTAGGTCTGTTACAGAGTTACAAATCATATTTGGATGATGAAATTGATGAGGGATTTTTGTTGAGGTATGTTACAGACAGAGGATGTATAACAGTGAGGTTGTGCTACATGGTTTGATGTAATGGCTTATGGTATTTGGTTATGGATAGTGTGATGTATTGCTAGAGAAAATTTGATGGTTATATTGGTAAGTGTATTTGGTATATGGTTTAGGTACATGTTGGGTACATGGTTGAGACAAGTAGTTGATGAGTTGGCACATACATGAGGTGTATAGTTGATGATGTTGGTACATCTTGATGAGTCATAGTTGATGAGTAGTTGATGCATGATTGGTACATACTTGGTACATGGTTGGAGGCACTTGTTAGTAGTATTGTTGACACATGGTTTATGGATGATGTAGCATACTTGTATTGGTATATTATTAGAAGAAGATATTGATCTTGGTGATAATTATGAGTTGTTGTCTTATGCTTGGTTGATGCATATATTGGTGATATTGTGCATATGGTTGAGATTTGTCTTGGTGAGTAGATTTGATTTGGTTGATAAGATTGATGAGACAGGTTGTTGTCATAGTTTGTTTGGACAGGTTATTTGTACATGTTTGGTGCATGGTTGATGAACTTGTTTATGATACAGTAAGATATTGATGATGAACATATGAACATGGTTGAATAAGTAAAATAATATACTTTGTGGTTTGAAGGATTAATAATTGGTATAATTGCTCATTACTGATTCACACCCCCTCTCAGTAATCAAACAAACCTTAGAGTGTCGGTTGATCATTTCACAAGGTGGAAGATCGATAGCTTCGTCATTCACGTAGGCTTCAAGGCCTGTTTCCAGTTACTTTGGAACCACCTTTGCCACCACTGAGGCGTAGGCTAGATCAAGAGGGTTCATTTGAAGTGACCGGGCCACATAAAACTGTACCCGAGCCAGTTCCTAGAGAAGACTTTTCTGCACCAGAGGAGTCCACCGTTTCTGACCTTGAAGTTGAAGGCTTCATGCCCACAAACCCTCTGATCATTGACTTATCAACGTCACTTCTTATTCATATAGTACCTCCCGAGGTGAATTTGTTGGGTATGTGTTATATTCTTTGCACAAGTAGTAGAACAGATGGATGTGAAGACAACATTCCTGCATGGGGATATGGAAGAAGAAATCTATATGAAGCAACTGGAAGGTTATGCTATGAAAGGAAAGGAGCTGATATGCAAGCTCAAAACGTTCCTGTATGGTTTAAAACAATCACCAAGAATGTGGTATAAAAAATTTGATACTTATATGCTGGGACTTGGCTTCACAAGAAGCAAAGAAGATCATTGTGTGTATTTTAATTTAATTGCTGATCATTTGATTTATTTGGTCTTTTATGTGGATGACATGTCGCTGATAGGAAACAACAAGGAGATTATCCAAGATGTGAAAACTCAGTTGTCCTCTAAATTTGACATGAAGGATCTCGGTGCTTCAAATTTCATTTTGGGCATGGAAATTAAAAGAGATCGGAAAAGGAGGAATCTCTAGTTAAATAAGAGAAAATATGCCGAGACAATATTGCAGATGTTTAATATGCAAGAAAGTAAACCGATCAAGGTTCCTATTCATGTTGGTGTAAAGTTATCTGTTGATCAGTGTCCCAAGACACATGAATAAGAGGAGGACATGTTTCATGTTCCATATGCGAGTGCAGTTGGAAGTTTGATGTATGCAATGGTCTGTACTAGACCGGACATTGCACATGAAGTGGGAGTTTTGAGCAGGTATATGTCAAAACCAAGGAAGGAGCATTGGACAACAGTAAAAAGGGTTTTCATATATTTGTGTGGCACTGCTAAATATGGATTGTGCTACAAAGGAAGGTCGAGACTGAACATAGTGGTGGATATTCATGGCTTTGTGGATGCATACTAGGCTAGAGAGTTGGATCGTAGGAGATCTACAAGCAGGTATGTGTTTAACCTGTTTGGAGGAGCAATAAGTTGGATGAGCAAAAGACAGGTTGTAGTGGCACTTTCAACTATAGAAGCTGAATACATGGTAGCCACTCATGCAAGTAAGGAAGAAGTATGGTTACAAAGATTGTGTTTAGGTATTGGGTTGATACAAGAAGCTGTAAGGATAGAGTGTGACAGTCAGAATGCAATTTTTCTGGCAAAAAACCCTGCTTATCATTCAAAGACAAAGAACATTGATGTTCAATATCACTTTGTGAGAGACATGATTGAAGAAAAGAAAGTATCACTGATGAAGGTGGACACTTTGAAGAATGTTGCAGACTCATTAAAAAAATCTATGAGCACTGAGAATTTTTCTTGGTGTAGAGGATCCATGGGCATTGCTGCCCTGGATTGTTGACTATGTAACCCTGTAATCCCCTGTATGCAAAGAAAACAACAACTGGGAGAATGTTGGGTATGTGTTATTTTTTTTTCACGAGTAGAAGTGTCTGGTCATATGCGCTGAGTGCGCAGGGGGGCCAGAGGGGGACAGATGCCCTGAATTTTTTTTTTCTGCATCGAGACCGCATTTTTTGGGACCAAATTATATTTAGGTGGTTTTTCGGCACATGGTTTCTTTGTCGATGGTTTTCTATTTCCAGTTAAGGAATTAGGGTTTTGGACTAATCTAGGTGATTGGGTTAGGGTTTTGGATTCCACTGGCTCCTATATGTATTTTGTATTGTAAACATTGTAACACAATGAATGAATATAGAATATGTTGGTTTTCCCAGTTTGGGTTTCCAGGGGAAACATCTCTGTGCAATGTTTGTATTTTCCATTGTATATTTTTTGTTCTTTTTCTGAATATTTGTTTGTAGCAGATATTGTACAAGGTTAGAATTTATAGACTGTTATAAGCAAAATCCGTCTGTAGGGACGGATCCGACCTATCCGGCTGTGAAGCCGGTTACAACCCCTTTGGTAGCTCGGCACGAGGCAGAGGCTACCCGCACCTCAGGTGGTCCTTCGCTTGAGGCGGTAAAGAAGGGGAAGAAGAAAGGTGAAAGACTTACAAGAAGTCGTTCTCAGGACCACCCACCCTGGGTGTTATCCTTCCTTAGCTTCCTGGATGGCCGAAATGGCCCGGGGGATGAAAACTATGGACAATGGGATGAAAATGAGCTTGCTGATTTTTAGGACAGTGAACTAAATAAAGTGGACAACGAGATGTTCACTCACTTAAAGCGTTGGAAACTCCCCTAGAATGGGTCCCCGGGGTAAACCGGTATCTTGGGTAAATAACCAATGAATACTTTAAGCAAATAGATATGAAACAAGGGTGAAAAAGGGTTTTAAAAGATACAACCAAGTACCTTTAAATGGCTATAAATTACGAACAACAAGTTGTTCCAAGCTTTCAAAGCAAGGAAACAAGCCCAAAATGGCTCAATACCTCCCGAGGTGACCCAGGAAGTGATCCCGGAATATTGTTAAGTAAAAAAAAAGGGTTGTAAAAGTGGATGAACATCTTTGTAACAAGCTGTTATAGCTATGATATAACATAAAGTATACACAACTTCAGTTTTCGTTTGTGAGTGGAAAAGGTGGACTGACGAAAGGTTGACTTTAAAATATTTTATTGATCAATTTTTTGTTTTTTATCACATGCCTTGGCCACCACACTGTTTTGAAGGTTATCCCGATCAAGAAAACACATTCCAGAATTATGCCAACTAGTATAAGAAGAGTAGTCCTAGCAGTCCACGGTGGTTAGGTTGAAGAGTGCCCCATGAAGTTCAAAGAAGTAGGGATTAGCCACTTCTCGTCACTAGCGCTTTCAGGCTCTTAAAGCCGCTTGGGTGGAAGAAGGATACCTGTGAAAAGGAAGAGGCTCAGGACCCCCCTAAAGAGGGTTTTTGCTGAGCTTACCCAAGCAGAGTAGTATTCCAACCGAGCTAAGCTAATCAACTCCTTGACCGTGTGGTACTGAGGAAAGAGCACTCGACTTATACTAACTAGACAACTTCTGAGGGGCTCCTGATGAAGACTCCCTGGCTTTGACTCTTAATGTTCTATGAAATTGAAATTGCATAAAATAAAATACCATACCATCCATGTGGCGAGGTCACGCCTTGCTTTCACAAGTGTGCCTCCTGGTTATTGAAATTGAAATCTATCTTGAAACTATATACATGAAACAAGTAAATAGATAAGTGACATATATGTCACGACTAGATAATATGTGTATATAAATATCTAAATAATATAGGTTTTTTGTTTTCTGTGTATGGGGTGGACCCCTGAATTGTTTTCAAGTTTCTTTTGCGGCGTTTTGCGTGTATTTAGCTTGTTGATTTTGTATGACCCTTTTTGGGGCAGCCACCTATAAATTAGTGAGCGAAAAGATAATACAATGAAAATGTACAAGATTAGATAATTACAAAATAACAATTACAACATTCAACCCAAAGGAATGGGTTGAAACTTTTTGCGAGAAGCAACGCCGCCATTTGCATGAAAGCCTCAACTAACTCCTTGTATGGGGATTGGAGATTTAGTGTTTGAAATACAAAGATGTGATTGTTGTTTACACAAATATTTAACCAAATTTTTTTAACATGAATTTACAAGTAAACCATTCAAACTACTTACACAAATTGAACCTATAAATATTGATAAGTATATCAGAAATTTTTGGAATGAGTGTGAGTGATAATCAAAGTGTAAATGAGAGTGATTGGGTAAGATTTACCGATTGAAATGTGTGTTTTTCTTCGCTGCCCTGCTGGCCCCTTTGCCTCAAACATGTCTCTAGGTGGTCCCCAACCGCTTGAGAGAAACATAATGGGTGACTTGATGTATCCTTGCAGGCAAACAACAAAATTTTAGTATTTATGTATGGAAAAAACTGAAATAAACATAACATAAATTTACATATGAGAAGTATATAAGAACCAACTAAGATGGTTGTCCCGTGGGGGGAAATTGACCAAAATGATCCATTTTCCTGTTTGGGACAACAAAGTTAATGGTGAGAAAACATAACATAAACATACATGAACGAAAAGATGAAGCAAACAAGTATGGACAACCAGCTATGAGGTCTATTTAAGGGTTCTCCTAAGGGGCCCTAGGACTCCCAGCCACTAGCTAAGGCTAAAAATAATTGAATACTTCAGAAAATCAGCAATAAAACATGTTAAACAAATTAAACCAAGTTGTTAGAACATGAAAGTGAGCAATTTAAACCCAAGGAAGCAACAACAAACACCTAGTTAACCAATCCCTCCTGGAGATAGCTAACATATCAAGCATTTACCCCTACCCCTCAACCCTTAACCAACAAATAACACATCCAACAACTAAAATTCAACAAGTACACACACACAAAGAGTCTTATAAATTTCAGCATAGCTTTGTTACTATATTCATCCTCCCTCTTTTTACAATGCCAACCCTCTTATTTATAAAGGAGAGGTGAAGGTTTAGGGTTAGGTCACAAGACACTTGTCACTTGTGGAAAAGTGACAAGTGGACCAACCCTAAAGTACTTTTGTCTTTTTACAAAAAGTAAACTTATCCAAAAAGGGAACCTTATCCAAAAAATGGAATCTTATCCAAAAGGGGATCAAATCAGATCTGACTTGACCCTTCAATTACATAATAATTTACAAGACAAAAGTAAATCATACGGAAGTTTATATTACAAAAAGTCATTTTTCATAAAATGACAAAGCTTGATATGCCACATCATCATTTGCCTTGGGATTTGGCCCATCCCAAATGCTCTTTGACTTCTTCCATTTTTTACAGTTGTAGGTGATGTGTTTTAGGATAGTACCCGGCCATCCATGGCTGTCGGATTCACCAGAATGAAGGCCCAAGGTGTGGGGAATTGCTGAGTTTCTTTGGAGGGCAAGGGGACTTCGGGATTTGGTCATTGTAAGTAAGGAAATGCATGCTGTTCAGGCACTTTTCAGACATGATTATGCCCCCCCTTTGTTGCCTATAAGTTTCCCTATGAGCTGGCTAACACATGGCTTTGATTTGGGCATGTTTCGGTAAGAGGACCCCTTGGAACTGAAATTTGAGAGGCTCTTCCTCTATACCAAAAAGCCCCAAATATGTTCTTTACTATTTCCATGTTGTATCTCTATCCTCTACCTTTCCACTGCCTTTCGTTTGGCACAAATCCGACTTCGAATGAGTGAGATATGGCCCCGGGAAGGTATGCGGATGGAGCCGGCCAATGGACTGATCAGGGAAAAGATTTGGAATTGGAGTGAAATTCTGGGTTGGACACCAGAATTGATAGGCTTCTAAAGGCTTGTATACCTGTAGCTAAAGTGGGTTTCTCTCACCGGGCCCAATTTGACCTCGGAGGACCCCGATTAGGCCTCTTTCCGGTGCATGCTTGTAGGGCCAAACTGAGTACCTGTTGATCTGGGACATGTTACTGAAAATATGGGCTGAATTTGTTGAGGTGAATGGCATGGGTGTATTCTAGACTTCGCCCCGGTCGTTTCGACTATTTACAGGCGAAAATCCACCTCTGTACCGGGAAGTTATGCAATTAAGAAGTCTAGTGTCCCTTGTGGGGGGAAATTTAAATTTTAACATATATGGTTTAAAACCCATT
>ML799758.1:372429-389325 GCA_009831015.1 Picea engelmannii
CTACGTGCCCATTCCCCAAATTTCCAATTTTTTTATTGAAAATATTTAATAAAATATTTTATTAATTTTTTAATATTTTTGGAAATATGTGCAAGTCAAAGTTTGACTTTGACTTTGACTTTGACTCTGCTGTAGCTGACTCAGCCCAAAAATGTTGACAGGAGAGACGAAGTCGGAATCGGACGCAAGTCACATCGTTGGAAAGGTCTTGACGAGTACATCAGAAATATGTCATCACCAACTTCAGATAATGCCACCTCAGCCCTCAAATTTGGCCCGGAATAATGGCCACTTAAAAACCCCTGACTTGTTGGTGGGCCCACATGACACCTAATCTTGCGAAAGGTGCCAAATCGTCATATGATATCCAATCGAGGAAAATGAGGTACCGTCGAAAATTTATCGACGAGTAATTCGACACGGTGACAATATAATTTTGTGCCAGGGTTATTTATGACTGTCTTAGCTGTTATGAAATCCTGTCATGTGAGCTGGTGGACCCCTTTTTGCCTAAAATTATTGGCCAACTTGTGACAGCTCTAACTAGGCCATCTGGAGTCAGAATGAGGAAAATAAGATGTCTTTGGAAAGGTGTCTGAGTCTATTACAACATGGAATCACTTAATATTTGATTTATAACTCTTTACCCACCAATTGTAAATCATGAATCACTGCAACCAATTTGGTGTCCAACAGTGGTCATAAACTTGTGAAGGCTCATTCTTACCAACCGGGGGTCGAAACCAAGCACGGGATATACCGTTGGAAAGGTCTCACAATGCCCTACACCATGTCTTGGTTTGAGTTTTTCTTTGATACCATAATCTGAACCGAATCAGACCAGGAAGCCATAGCTATTGGTTTTGCCCATTCAGGTGACTTTGACTTTGCGTGCCTCATATGGGTCATACTGACTCGGAATCAAGCTCATGATAGCTCACTAAAAATCTTGTCCCGATCCCTATCACTTGGAAGTGTTGTATTCTCTGAATCGAACAGGCTTGACATTAGGAAGAAATGTCATGGGAAGGCCCACAAATCCCTGAAAGCAACCAACTGAGACTCTTTCAAGGGCAAAGGCCATAGTAACTATGACCCCTGCCAATGTCTTTGACTGGAACCATAGCATCAAGGGGTGTTTATGGAAAAGTAACTGTGTAAAACACCATGTTGAGCCCAGAGCAGATTTTTGGGTCAACATAGACTTCACCCAAACATCGGTTTATTAGACGAGCGACGATGGAAACAACTAGTGCTACCTCTTCTAGGAGTCCTCATACTCCCATATCGACTGTCACAGGAAGGGGTTTTGTGCCTCCTTGCCCACCTCCACCTATCAGGACTATGGTTGTCTAGACACCCACTACTTCGGGCAGTGGCACAATCCCTTCAATGACTATGACCATTGTTCCCTCTATCTAGAATGTGTTTGGCGCTCCATTTTCCTACGGGATGTCGGGATTCAATTCTAGTTCGATCCTAACCTACTCTACTCTACAGATTGTTGGTATGGGGAAATGGAGCTCCAATGCTCCCTTACAAGGATCTTTCGTGGGCACCACTACCCCTGTTAATGTTATCCCTTACGGTGGGGGTCATATCCCTCCTCTGTCCCCTTTGCTTGGAGGCTCTTTCCAACAACCAATCGGGCTTAATGCCAACTCTAGTTTGTTTAGTGGGGGGAGCCAGGGACCTCAGTCCTATATGACTCTGGTAGGGTCTATGCCTTTTTCTTTGTTTGATACATTTGGAATTAACACTTTCTCATTGTTTTTCTTCTCAGCAGGAGGCAACCCCATATTTGGTCAACTAAACCTTATGCAAGGCTTCATTCCTTTGGAGGGAGCGATGAAAAGACTTTACTCCTCATAAGGTATTGGAAATCCATGGAAGGGCTCATTTCCTTCACAAGGAATGCTAATAGGGGAAACCCCTCCCACACTAAGTGGAACCTGGGAAGGGTTCAATACCTATGCCATGAGGGTCAGTTGGGGGCATACCCAACCAAGGTCCTTGGAATACTCTGCAGGGAGAAATACATACTCAAGACATGTCATCCAACTATGAGAATCAACCAGCGATGCAAAATCAAGAGAAAACCCCTTTTACTAGCCAGGGCCACCATGGTTTCTACCAAAACCCCAGCCAACAGGAAAACATTTCCTGGAAACATGGTGCCAGTCAAAATCCAGTTCCCTATTTTCATTTGAATCCACCAAAACATAGACTACCTTTCCTCGAAACTCTGCATTTTACAGACTTGTCTAGATTGTTGAATGACCTGATCTATCATGATCGAAGTTTCCCCCCCATGCCATCTAAGCTTCCTTTGGACATCCCTAAGTTTGAAGGCAAGCCTGATGAAGATCGAGGTGATCATGTTACGACATTTCATTTATAGTGCTCATCCAAATCGTTATAGGATGATTTCGTGCAACTGCATTTGTTTCAACACACACTTATAGGGGTTTCCACAAAATGGTATATCAAGCGCGAAATCTTTTATTACTCTTACTTTAACAACATGGCTATGGTTTTCTTAAACCATTTCCTGTTACCGGTAAGATACAATGTCGACGCCGAGTTTCTGGCCAACTTTGAGCAAACAAAAGCCATCCATATCACGGATCACATTCGAGAATGGTGTCGACGAAAGAGCTTCGATTGGTTCCTAAAGTCCTTAGTTCCTTGTGTATCCAAAGACGTCAGGACATCCAGGATTTTTTCCAAAGAAGAGGCTATCATGAGAGCCCAAAAACTAGAGTTGATTTATTCTCAATTGAGTATGTTGTACGAGATCATGCTCGATGCACCGCGGTCGACTTTTGACAAGACCAAATAGAATTCTGGGCCTCATGTCAATGGCATAGTAAGATTAGCATAGAGAAATCCCACATATCAGTTGACCAATCAATTACAACAGTTATCGACTCAATATGTTGTGGCCAACCAAACTCCTAGTCCGGTTGCCCCCATAACCCAAATGTTGTATGTACAAAATGTGAAATCGCTGAACCCCAAGGGTAACCAACAATTAGAGGTAAAGAGGAAATATAAAAACAAGAAGGGTAAGGGGGATAAGAAGGTTGCAAATAATGATGGTGAGGGTAAAAACAAAAAAGAGGAAGGTGAAGTTTCCATGTAAGCTTTGCACGGATGACCACTTGACTCACCAATGCCCTCGGCTTGAGGAGGCACAAAATCTATTGGAACAAAAACAACCTGTTGTGTTAACTAACCCTTTTCGACAAGGGAAAAATATGGCTCAAGATTCCTCATCCACGAATGTGCCTGGGGGAAATCAGGGAGTCCCTGCGCCTAATACTAATAACGAAGTTGAAAATGTTTATATGATGAAATATGATGTTCATCTACAAACCAGTGCTTGTTGGGCCCTTCATTTTTGGGATAAGGAATTGTGAAAGTTTTGGCCTAGTACGAGTTGCATAAGCTTAAGAAGAAGCAGGACAATAGAGCAAGGAGCAAGGAGAAGAAAAAAAAATCATTTGCAAAAAGGACAATGCAACGCCAACAAAGAAAAAGTGGTTGCAATAGAACAAGAAAGTGTGTAAGCCAAGACAAAAGACACAAACTAGCTTATATATAGGGTTGAATATGATTGTAAAATGTTGTTTTTAGTTGGGTAAAGTCGGGTTCTGAGTCTGTAATGTAATATGTACACCATTTTGAGAGTTAGAGATCTGCGACCTAATTCCGGATCCAGGAGTCTGTAATAGAGCGCTACTGTGTATCTTTGAGTTTGTAAATGAAGAAAGATATGAAGATAATATGAAGAAGGATATAAATTTTCAAAATATGTTGCGTCTTTCTGTGTTTTACTCATGCATTGTAGTACTTATTTATGGTTTATCAGTTCTACATGATGGATCTGTGTTTAAATGCTTATTCGCAACTTAAGTAGGTTCAGCTCTTGCACACATGAGTTCAGATATGTTTGGTAGTTAGATGTCTTGCGCAAGATCAGGATGAATCTTGAAGGTTCTGTGAATCCTCCTAAGTCTTTTCCTTGGCCTTCCCTATCTATTTGTCTCAACACCACTTCAAGTGAGACTTCTTCTCTTCATAGGAGATGAAAATGCCAACTCTCTAGAATACTCGGTACCTTTTGTTGGTAACCTGAGAAGGACCCTAGTCTGTTCAAACTTGTGCCAACAAAATGGTTCCATTATTGTGACCCGCATTCAAAGTGAACCTGGTGGGAGGATGCTCCCATGGATTCAAAGATCTAATATTGACCAATGGTGGGAAATAAATTGTGATGCCTTCATATGGAAAGAAGCAAAGTTGAGGGGAAAATCTATGGAAGGTACTTGTGAGGCAGTCTTTTACTCAAAAATATCGAGTGACCAGTACGAGATATTCTAGGTTAAGTTCCTGGAAGAAATTTTCCACTGGATAAATAGGCTCCAAGAAGCTCCAGAGTTCCAAGAACGAGTCAAGAGGACCTGTACTTGGGACACATAAAATATTTCAAGACTTCATCGGCTGGATCATCCAGTCACACGAGCAATTGATTTCTGGGTCAATACCACATTATAATGATACATTATCGAGTTTGCAACTGAGAACCACCATTCTTTTTTGCGAGTAGAGGAAAATTTCAAGAAAGATGGAAGGGGAAGAATGTTGAGAGAAATCCCCCCATGGATTAAATTTTTCTTGATGGAAGAGGGGATGTTGAATATATCCTCGACTGAGATGGTAGAGTAAACACCCTCTCTTGGGGTAGGGTGAGGCTCAGGTAGAGTCATGGCCTGAGAGAGGGGAAGGTTTCTTTGAAAAGCGGGGGGAGGAAATAACAATAAATGGAATCATGAGATGAGTGAGCCTTGAAAAGAGCTGCCATAGTTGAGAAGTGGTGGCGCGAAAAGATCAAGAAAGAAACAAGATAGTCCAAGAAGTTGTGGAAATAAGTCGAACACGGAGAAGTAGAGGAAATATAGACGGAAGAGTTGCGAAATATGAGAAGACAGGAAATACTGACCAGTCAAATATTAAGTGAGAGAGAAGCGCAGAGAGAAAGAAAACCCCAAGAGGTTGTACATGAAGGAGAAGGTGTATACATAAGAGAGGAGGAAGCCAACATGAATATTGAAGAATAAAGAGAATATTCAGCCCCAGTGATAGGAAAGATCGAGGATTTGGCTTAAGATACCGCTCCAGTGGAAGAAAACAAGACCCCCCAGATCAAAGAAAACCACCCCGAAGCTAGTGGTGCCAGCCCCAAATCGCCCATACCCCAAGTGTCTTATATACAAGTGGTAAGTTCGATATTACCTTCTCATGATAGTTCTGTTCCAGTTCAATTAGTTAGTCAGTCACAACTAGGAAATGCGAGTACATGGAGGATATTGGGATTCCCTGGTAGATTGCAAGCAGGACCGTTAGGTTTCATTTTTATAAGAGCACCAAGATTAGCAATGGTTGTTCATGCGGGAGGTTTGATTGCTCGATACCCAAAATTCTGGGGCAAGGGAGATAAAGATGTTGAGCAACACAGGTTCTTGTGTGAAGCAATTTGGAGATCCAGAGGGACTTCATATGCGAATAAGTTGGTTGAGTTCCAAACTGCCTTGAGAGGTCATTCTCTCAAGTAGTACATAAATATCATTAAGCCAGGAGTTCCAGGAATGCAAGGTCAAGCATTCACACTTGGCCAGGTATAGACAAGGTTCATAGCGGAGTTTAAACTACCTCAGTTAGAATAATAGGCTCTATCTGATTTGTGTGAGATCTAGCAAAGGGAAGGTGAATCAGCTTGGGAATACAACCAAAAGTTTAAAGATGATATAGGGAGGTTAGCACATCCAATCCATGAGGAACATCAAAGGGAATGGTACATTTAGGGATTGCTACCTTTGACTCGGATTCCTCTAATGCAACAACAGATAGCCACTTTGACAGATGCATTGGAACAATCGATGAATATTGAATCCATGGAGGGATACCTTGGGATCTTGAGAGTGACCAAACCCCCAACAGATGTGAATTTGGCACAACTACAAGGGAAAATATCAATGCTAACCGAAAAAATTCAAGAACTGACAATACTTAGACCAGGATGACCATAGGTCTGGTGCACCGAATGTTATACATAAGGACATCTGGTGAACGAATGTCCATTAATGAGGGGAATGGGACCTCCTCAAAATCTAATGGGACCCTCACCAGGACCCACAGGAGGAGTTGCACAAGTATCTATGAACTTACCATTCCATAACCCCACCCCATATCATGCTTTTCCAGGGAGACAAACAACACCAATTGTTCAGTATTGTGAGATTTGTCAAATCCATGGGCATGGGCCGAGACAATGCCCCATTATGAAAAAATATTTGAAAGTACCAAATATAATACATTGTGATTTCTGCGCATCTACCACACATACTACCAATCAATGTAGAGGGTTGGATGCACTTGTAGACAGATTGGACCGAACAACATTCGGGGTGAATGAAAACCCTAAGGGACTGGTAAGAGGTCGAGGAGGTGGATCTGGAGGAGACTTTAGAGGAGGAAGGACTGGGGGAATAGGACCAAACATATGTTATAAAGGTGATGAGAAAGGCCACATGGCTAGAGACTGTCCTCAGCCAAGGCGGCCATGGTGCTCTCACTGCAGAACCAATGGGCACAAAACTAAAGATTGCCCAAAACTAATTGCAAAATGGGAAGATTGGGTATGACAATGAGGAACTAACCTCATCAGTTCATAAATAAAGAGAGTTATTAAAGGAAAATTACCCAACCTCAAGATCATTACTCGAGGAGGAGCAAAGACAGGAGATGATGCTGACACTTTACCTTAGATCCAGAAAGAATCACCTAAAGAAGATAGGTATGACCCTCTAAAACATAATTTGTTCTTTAAAAAGTCCATAGAAGTATTTCATAATATTCCTAGCCCTGAGATGTAGGAGAAACCCCCACAACATAGTGTTTATCCTAGGATTGCGCAAGTCCCTGCTTCACCCCCTGCACCTAGAAACCCTGTAGTCACACCGAGACAACTTGAGACACCTTAAAATGTAGTTGACCTTTGGTTTCAATTATTCTTTGACATCCTCAGGAACGACCAATTAACAGAGAAGTTGCACAATGCACTATACCTAGTTTTAGGGAATGAAGAACCCATAGAATCATGAATAAGGACTAATATTCCTGAGAAGAGTACTCAGAGAGTGCAAAGAAGAAAAGTATGAACTATTAAATAATTTAGACTAGTAGCCCAGTTATACGAATTTGTGATTAAGGATGTCATGTTGGATCTAGGATTTGATGTGAACATTCTTCCTAAGAAGACCCGGGAAGCCTTAGGAAAACCTAGGCTGACATATTCCCCAATTCATCTAGGAATGGCCAACCAATATTGTATTTTCCCAATAAGAAGATTGGAGAGTGTGAAAATAGATTTTGCGGGAGTGAAGATCGTAGCTAACTTTGAAATGATGAAATCATGGGGGATAAGGACCCTTACCCTGCACTACTTGGAATTGATTGGGACTATGAAAACTATGTAGTAATTGAATTAAAGAAAGACACCATGACCTTTGAGGATGATGGAATCAAGGTAGTTCAACCCTTGGACCCATATGTGGGGCCCAGATATACAGAGGTAACAGACAATAACATGGAGGGAGAAGACTTGGATCAATTGTACATTGTAACAGTAGGAACAAGATATGATTATATAAATCCTACTGTTGCTGGATCGGTAAGTTGGAGGATTATACCATCAGTAGATGAAGATTCATAATTTTCTTTTCACAGTTTGTAGCAAGGCTTGTACGAACAATTCTCAAGGAGATGCGCAATTGTCAGAGAAAACAGATGGGTTGGGACAGAAGTTAGAGAACACCCAATATATGATGGCATCTTAGGACTCAATAGTTTTCTACTCATCATGGGAGAAAATGTAGTAGGGGATCAAAGGATCTCAGTACTAGATGTAGCCCTCAAGGACACCCCTGCCAGATGGTGGGATAATCATAAATCCTTACTCAAAACTTGGGATGATGTGAAGAAAGCTATCAAGTATAGGTTTTAGAATAAGGATCAGCTGGAATCAGAGATGCAGACGAATTTTCAAGTTGTGCAACTGTTCAATGGAGAATCTGTTCCTAGAGCACATATTGAGCAGTGTATGATACAGTGGCAAGTTGCGGAAATACCCTTTCACAACTGGGTTTAGTTATTTCCCCACTCCCTAGGTCCAATCCCAAAAGCTTGGTTCATACATGAGGAAACCAAAAGACATACCAGCGACTGGAAAACGTTGGCAACTCATTTTTGCAAGGAATTCTCATTTAAAAGTAAGTACCCTGAGCTTGAAGTAGTCCTGCAAAAGATTAAAGAATTTATTTTTACAGATAACAGTAATCAGAAATCAAACTTAGTGGTATGTGAAAAACATATCCGAGAACTTCAGACTAATATTCACCTACCCTCAACCAAGAATCACATACAATGCTATAAGATTAGTAGGGATTCAGAAAACCCATATTACTTAGAGGAATTAAGAAACCTACCCATCAAAGAGACATAAGGGAATGGAGAAATCTAGAACACCATACCCAGTCAAACTGATAGTTCCTACAATCACCCATTAAAGTTGTGCAAAGTCAATATAGGTACCACAGATAAACCTAAGATAGCTATGGTGGGAGACTAATAGGATGAGAAAACTAGTCAAGACATACAAAGTTTGTTGCAGGAATATGAGGATTTGTTCCCAAAGACATTTTCAGAGTTAAAGGGAATCAAAGGATTTATGGGAGAAATGAAAATCGAATTGAAACCAGGATCTAAGACTGTGAGGCATAGACCATACCATCTTAAACCTAGAGTAAAAGAGAAGGTTAAGAAGGAGATAGACAATATTTTGAAGCTGGACTTATTTTTACAGTGGAAGAAGCAAAATGGGTCAGCTCAATAATCATCCAAAGCAAGAAAGGAACAGAGGATATCAGGGTCTGTGTAGACTATAGAATCCTTAACTCTACCTATGTGCATGACTCTTTCCCAACACCTTTTAATGATGAGGTTCTAGAATAGGTTGTGGGGAAGGAAGCGTACTCAGTCACAGATGGATTTACACTGTACCACCAAGTTAGGATTGTCGAAGCGGAGAAAAACAAGACCACATTCATAACATAATGGGGATCTTTTGCATACAATGTGATGCCATTTGGCTTGAAGAATTCCCTTGCATTTTTCTCTATGATTGTAATAGCATCTTTCAGAGATTTTATTCACAAGTTCATAGAAGTTTATATGGATGATTGGACGATATATAGTTTGCTCAAGGAACATGTAGCGTTGTCAAGTTTGATGTTTGATAGATGCAAAGAATTGCAGATATCATTCAATCTCAGAAAGTGTATCTTCTGCATACCCCATGGAACTTTTTTGGGCCACATAGTATGCCAAGAAGGATTATTGGTAGACCCAGCCAAAGTTGTAGTTATTGTGAATATGCCGCCACCTACGAATGCTAAGAATTTGCGCTCCACACTAGGACACGCAGGGTACTCTCACTGGTTCATCAGAAGATATGCAGACATCACTACACCCTAGAAAATCTACTGAAAAAGGATGAAATGTTCCATGGACTCCAGAATGTGATAAAGCATTCGAGACCCTAAAGGAGAAGCTCAACACAACACCGATTCTGATATTCCAAAACTAAGAAAATGAATTTCATGTCCACGTAGATGCTTAAGGTATTTCCTTATGAGCTATCTTAGCGCAACCTGGAGATGGAGCCATGGATCATCCTATCTATTTTGTGAGCCGAAAGTTGTCACAAACTGATCGCAACTACACAACGACAGAAAGGAAGGGTTTATCCATGATTTATCCTTTGCAGAAATTTATACATTATTTGTTAGGCTCTCATTTCAAGTTTTTTACTGATCATTCTACATTGAAATATCTAGTTAACAAACCTGTGTTGGAAGGGAGAATTTGTAGATGGATGCTACTATTTTAGGAATTTTCTTTTGAAATAGTTATTAAGCCTAGAAGATGCAACGTAGGACCTGATAACCTGTCTAGATTAGAGTTAGGGGAAAGTGGCGGAGTAGTTGATGATCAGCTCCCAGATGCAGAATTGTTCCAGGTTGAGGCCATACTAGAGTACCTGGAGGACATAGCAGTCTTCTTAAGAAAAAGGGTCTTCCCAGAAACATATTCCACAACCTAGAAACAACATATGGTTGTTAGAGGAACGGATTACCAGTTGATCGCAGGACAATTGTATAAATTGGGACTAAATAGTATCCTCAGAAGATGTGTCTTGGATCATGAAAGGAAGGATATATTATGGGAGTGCCACAACGGAGTTGCGGGAGGTCATCTAGGAGGAAAGGACACTGTGCAAAAAATTCTACAAGCTTGACTTTGGTTGGCAACACTCTTCAAGGATGCAAAGTTATATGCTAGATCATCTGATGTTTGTCAAAGAGTGGGTAAGCCATCACGACGAGATGAATTACCACTTCAACCAGTTTGATATCTACATTCATTTGAGAGGTGGGCAGTTGAATTCATTGGACCGATCAACCCCACAACTAAGCATTCAATGGATAGGTACATCATTACCACAACTGATTACCTTACACGTTGGGATGAGGCAAAAAATGTTTAGGATTGTTCGACCGATACTGCTGCTAGGTTCATCTTTGATAATATTATCACTCAATTTGGATGTCCTAGGAGCCTAACCAGCGATCGAGGATCTCATTTTATTAGTAGCACTGTAGCAAAGCTTACAACATATATTTTTATCCAACATCACAAAAGAAAAACCTACCACCCGTAGGCCAATGGAACAGTAGAAGAATTCAACAAGATTATGGAGAGAGGGTTAAAAAAGGTCTGTTGCACAAATTGGGAAGATTGGGATGACAGAGTTCCAACAGTACTATGGGATTATAGGACAACCGCAAAGAAACTCCACAGGTACACGTTGTTCCAGCTAGTTTATGGGAAAGGGGCAGTGGTGCCTACAGAATTCATCACTCTAAGTTTGTTCATTGCACAAATCAGACATATGTCAGAGGAGGAATCAATTGCGCAGAGACTTATAGAGTTACAAGAACTCGAGGAGACCAGGTTTTTAGCAGACTTCCATTAGTCGATTGAAAAAGCAAGACACAAATCTTGGCATGACATGCACATTAAGACTAAAGTATTTACGCAAGGAGACAAGGTTCTACTCTATGAAATTCAGTACCAGAAGCATCCTGGGAAGTTGCGCATGCATTGGTTGGGACCCTTTATAGTTGCGGAGATCCGACCCTCAAGAGCATTCAGACTTGCACAACTGGATGGTATGTGTTGATACTAAGAGGGGGGTGAATCAGTATCAAGTACAATTTACAATTTTTTTTAACTTATACTTAAATCATTCAATTATATCCAATGAGAAATGAACAATAGTATAAGAGTTACACCAATACACCACAATACACCATGCACAATATATGAGAAATAATCAATAGTTATTGTTCAAGGGAAGTAATGACTTCCAAATATAAAGGGAGGGATAAACCTCCAAAACGAAGATATAATCCTCCAATATCAAGAGAGGGTTGACCTCTCCATCCTTGCCCCTTCCTTCCACCCAAGAATATATGAGAGACAATAAAAATTTACATTAAATTATCACCATAAACTAACCATCACATAAAACCATATAATGCTTCCTGAGACTTCTTCAACTTATGCAATTCTTCACTTATTAGAATACTCTGATCCTGTAGATAATATAACTCAATTTATTCTACGAAACTCCTCCAATTTTCACTCCCTGAATCCTCCCCAAAAGGAAGTTATAGAGAGAATGGTAGACCTTATTCAATTCTGGTTTATTCAGCAGAGAGAACTTGTACATAATTCCCTGTGCTCAATATTTAACATTAGATTCTAAATTTCGTACACAAGTAAACATAACATGTACTATTTCCAATGAAATTGGTCTCACTTCAGTTGGATTCTCTATGAAGAAGTTATGATTGTTTTACCCATAACACCTCTTTATGACTACATTCAGGACTAGTCAAAAACCCTATCTTCCACAGAGTGTATCTCCAAACATATAATGAATGAAGAGATGAAATTTTTACCACAGGTACCTAGATATGTCTTCTCAATACCATACCAATTTCACCATCTGAATATTTCTAGAAAAAAGTTATAGCGAAAATGGTAAGATGACTTGTAAATAACATACCTTAGAACACATCACCAAAAGACTTCATCCTCCCTTGAAATACAACCTTGTTTACTTGATATTTCCTCTAAAATTCGACTTCTGTGTGTTTAAAATGAATGTATAATGATATGTATGTATACCATTTATGTAACTTTCTTTTAACATTAGGGTCGATCTGACACTTTCTTATTTTGTAATTATTTTCTTTAATTATCTCCAGGGCCGACCTGTACTTCCTTCTTCAATTCACTTTGTCATCTTCAAAAATTCATTTCTCCTCAACCATGAGGATCCATGTGACATGCCACCTGCCACCGGAAACAACATGATGTATAATATCCATCCATGGGTGTTGTGTATGCATGTGCACTATGCATGTGCACTATCCTTCATGTCCATATACCTTCATCAATATTGCGGTCCAAAACCAATGACTAGGGTTGACATCAATGATAACAACCAATCTTCCAACAATCTCCCCCTTTTTCATTGATGGAAAAACTCATGCTTCCCCTGTCATCATGATCCCAATTTCTCTCCCCCTTTGACATCAATGGAAAAAGGTAGGGCTACTCCCCTTGAGTTTAATGGAAAAAGGTATCTCTCTTCTTTGGGGTTGCTCCCTCTGAACATATAACACTAAATAATACTTCATTTTTATGGTCTCTTTCTTCCTTGGAGATTTTTCTAAACCTTCTTCTTTGATTTTTCATCTTTGTGAGTCAAACATGAGAGTATATCCTTGATCACACATTTTACTAACACTGGGTATATTATGCTTCAAGTCTTCAACCAATAATACATTCTTTGCTTTTACATTTTTGCTTCCAAGCTCTACTACACCTTTTCCAATTATTTTGGCAGATGCATCATCTCCAAATGCAACATTGCCACCCTTTCTCTTCAAGTTGATGAATTTGTCTTTATCCTCGGTCATGTGTGAAGAACATCCATTGTCTATGTACCATTCATATTCTTCTTTACATTCTTCAGCAGTCAATGTTATTCGACAATATTTATTATTTGGAATCTCTTTCCTTCTCCATGCTGTGGTTGGCATAGGGAGATCTTCATTCATATATCTGCAATCTCGTGCTTTGTGACCAATATAATTACATTTGTATCATACAATATTTTTGTCCATCAATGGGGAAAATGAATTATAACTTTTTTTGACAAATCCACGATTATTTCCATATCTATATTTACACAATTCATGTTTCTTGCATAGTTGTTTCGTTCATTGATTCTGCAATTAATTGCCTTATGTCCAAATGTTTTTCAAGTATAACAATGACCAAGAAAGAAATTTTGATACTTGGGAGTAGTGACCTTCTTTGTGATGTAGTCCATCTGGGTTCATGATATAATCTTCTGTAGTTTCCTTCATACTGATTGAAGATTCTTTGATTCCTAAAGGTAGGATGTCTTCTTGGATCTTCATCTATTTTGTAATCATTCCTTCTTTCTGGTATCCTCATCCACTTCTCATCAACTGTCTATGTAGCTCTTTCTTCAACCTTCTTGTTGGTATTTGGATCTTCTTTGTATGAAGTTTCACCAATGAATCCAATATGTGTTAAGTCTTTTGGCACTTGAGAGTTTCTTAAGCTCTTCCTTAATGAGACAACGTTTTGTTCAAGTTTCTCACAATCTTCTTCTTTCTTCATCATTTGGACATTCTTTACTTCTCCTACTCTTCTTGCTTCTTCGAGTAGAGTTTTCAAGGAAAAAATTTTCTTCTCTTAGTTTCTCAAAGTCTTCTAATTGTTTCTTCAAGCTTACAACTGTTTTTTCACAACTACCCAATGCACTTCTTAGTTTTATATGCGTGTCTTTGAGCTTGCTATTTTCAATCTCAACATGCTTCAATTTTTTAAGATTCTCATCTTCTTGTTGAATCATTTCTGCTTCATGATTTTCTTCTGTTTCATTGGAATTTTCTTTTTCAAAGTCATCTCTTTCAATCCTTGGATGAAGACATTCAAATTCAACATGTCCTACTCCTTCACAATTAAAGAAAAATAATTGACCTCTATTTGCTTCTTTGAAATCTGAGATGTTGTTATTTTCTTCAAATTCTTCTTCTTCTTATGCTTCTTCCCTTGAATAAAGGTATTGTAGCTTGTCCCAAAGCTCTTTTGATGAAGCACATGATCCCACATTGGATTTGACTGAATATGTCAATCCATCAAGGATGACATCTATTGCCAATTTGTTGTTCCTTTTTTCTTCCTTCTGAGAAGCAGTTTTTGGTTTCTTCAAAGCATTGTATCCTAAAGCAACTGAGAACCAAACATCTGCCCCAGGAGATTTCAAGTAAATTTCCATTCTATTACTCCAGTATTCAAAATTTCTTCCATCAAATGGTGGAATCCCATTTGGAATGTTGTCTTCCATTTTTGCTTAGGATATTCCTTCCAGTGGTTAAAATGTACTGAAGGTAACCCACTTTGATACCAATTGTTGATGCTGAGAGGGGGGTGAATCAATATCAAGTACAATTTAAAAAAAAAATCAACTTATACTTAAACCATTCAATTATGTCCAATTAGCATTGAACAATAGTATAAGAGTTACACCAATACACCACAGTACACCATGCACAATATATGAGAAATAATCAATAGTTGTTGTTTAAGGGAAGTAATGACTTCCAAAGGTAGCTCCAACTTCCAAATATAAAGGGAGGGATAAACCTCCAAAAGGAAGATACAATCCTCCAATATCAATGGAGGGTTGACCTCTCCATCCTTGCCCCTTCCTTCTACCCAAGAATATATGAGAGATAATAAAACTTTACATTAAATCATCACCATCAACTAACCATCACATAGAACCAAATAATTCTTCCTGAGACTTCTTCAACTTCTGCAATTCTTCACTTATTAGAATACTCTGATCTTGTAGATAATATAACTCAATGTATTATCTGAAACTCCTCCAATTTTCACTTCTTGAATCCTCCCCAAAAGGAAGTTATAGAGAGAATGGTAGACCTTATTCACTTTTGGTTTATTTAGGAGAGATAACTTGTACATAATGCCCCATGCTCAATATTTAACATCAATTTATGAATTTCACACACACAAAACTACAACTCGTACTCTTTCTAATGAAATTAGTATCACTTCATTTGGATTCTCTATGAAGAATTTATGACTTTTTTACTCGGAACACCTGTTTATGACTAGCTTCAGGACTAGTCAAAAACCCTATCTTTCAAAGAGTGTATCTCCAAAATTATAGTGAATAAAGAGCTAAAATTTTTACCACAGGTACCTAGATATGTCTTCTCATTACCATACCAATTTCACCATCTGAATCGTTCTTGGAAAAATTTATAGCGAAAATGGTAAGATGACTTGTAAATAACATACCTTAGAACACATCACCAAAAGACTTCATCCTCCCTTGAAATCCGTCCTTCTTTACTTCATATTTCCTCTGAAATTCGACTTGTGTGTGTTTAAAATGAATTTATAATGATATGTATTTATACCCTTTATGTCACTTCCTTTTAACATTGGGGCCGACCTGACACTTTCTTATTTTGTAATTCTTTTCTTTAATTATCTTAAGGGCCGCACTATTTATTTACCTAACTCTAAACTTTTAATTTAATCTTGGTTTCTTTTATGTAAAATATTTCTTTTATGAAATCTTTTCTCAACCAACAATCTAGTAAAACAACCCTTATTGGCCATTGCCATTGGTTTTGATTATTATGGGCAATAATTAAATTTATAATGATAGTAAAACATTGATATATATTTCAGGTTAGAGTGTCGGGAGTGATGACAAACACACCTTTTATATTCAATCTCGACTGCGATATGTTTGTGAATTCAATAAACACCAATACAATACATGAGTTCATGTCTTATCTAAGTTTCATGATCATGACATGCATCACTTCTAAATATTGCAGATTTCGGAGCCTGCCTTTGCAATCGCAGTTGCACTGTTCATTTCAACCTATGGCTTTAAGATGTGGGATTTTCTTTGCATCGGTAGTTCCATTAGAGAATGGTGGAATAACCAAAGAATGTGGTTGATCCAGTGCTTATCTCCATGGATATTTTATGTGTTCGACGTTTTGATGAAGTTAATAGGAGTCTCAGAAACAATTTGTGGTGACCTCGAAAGGATCCGGGGACGGGGATGACTCCAATGAGGGTGATTTCACATTTGATTCATCTTCATTGTTCATTCTACTGACAACAGTGTTGTTTATAAACTTGGTAGCCATTCTTTTGGGATCTGTACGTTTCATGGCAGGTAAATATGATATATCGAGAGATAAGCTATTTGCAGAGTTCTTCTGTAGTGTTTGGGTGGTGATCAATCTATTTCCATTTTTCAAAGGACTGGTGAGAAAGGGGAAGAGAAACATCCCTTGGACTGTAGTCACAAAATCAAAAGCGTTAGCTTTGCTTTTGAACTATATTTGGAGACAGAATTAACAACATCGGTGTCTTTATTATGAATATTTCTGATAGAGATGAAAGATGGAAAAAATCTTATCCTGATGTTGTTCAACAAATTAATAATATATACGCTTTATTGGGCCAATTCGGTTATGATTCAAATTGTTGTCAATATATATTTTGTATTGTATTTGGAGACAGAATTAACACCATTGTGTTGAATTATTG
>ML799758.1:389330-415130 GCA_009831015.1 Picea engelmannii
AGTCCTTTTTCACCAATGTTATATCAATGTAGAATTATTATCCAATAATGAACAATAAGAAATGAACAATCACACACATACACAGTACACCAGTGTTTTACATGGAAACCCAAATCGAGAGAAAACCACGAAATTCTTTTTCTTATATGTCCTGAAGAATTACATTCATTGGAAGTACCAACTTCCTTTATTTTCCAATTGCAATTAGAAGGAGGCTCCAACCCCCTAGTTTCTCAGGCTACAACCTGAGGGAAGCTCCAACTCCCCAATTCTCTGGCTACAACCAGAAGGAGGCTACAATCCCCTATGTTCTCTGGCTACAACCACCTTTCCTTGCCCCATCCAACCACCCTAAAGTAAAAGTAGAGTGATGGAACCACTGTCAACCTCTCACTGTGAGATATATTGTTGTACAACTGTATCAACATGTACCACTGACCTGTATCCAATCTGTACAACTTCCCTGTAATCAATCTGTACTTGAACTAAACATGTATATACAAAAATACAACAGATACGTGACCTGTAGTGCTACAGCCCACGTGCTCTATATATTTTGCAGTCTGCATATGTACGCGCCCTAACTATTATGAAACCTATGTATGCCTTCTAGAACTAGGGTTTCCTTTCACTTGAAAAATTATGAACCTCTGTAACTTATTTCACATAGATCTGTAACCTGTCACTCACTGTATCCAGAATGTAACTGTACCCTCTGCATGCATTCTCATTCACTCAAGACAAGTATGTATTTCTCTAGTCATTTTCCATATAGGTGTATGAAATCATGAACAAGTATACTTTCCCTCACATGATCTTAGTCATCAAACCTTTTCTGATATTTAGCCTCTCAATACATAAACAATTACAAGATCTCACCCATGTACCATAAAAACCCTTAGCCATATGCCAAGAGATACAAGATGTCCCTCACAAGAAGTATCAATGATGAACATACCAACATTGTAGATCTAACTTATACAGAAGATCCCATGTAGCCACTAGTCTCTCTAGGGAGAATCCTCAAATCTCCATTGCCATTCCTCATGCATACATCAAAATCTAACTATTCATAGAAATAAGACATACCTTTTGAACCAATGGATGGATCTGATGTATCTGAGTACTTTATACCTTCCTGGGAGCTTTATCTCAGAATCTAGAACCTCTGCATCTTCATCTTCTCAAGTTTCCATGGATTTACCAACATGTACTCACCCTATACACAACCAGCCCGCGTATGTACTCACCCTATACACAGACAACCCACGTATTTGTACACACACAATACACAACCAACCCGCATACGTACGCACCCTATACATAGCCAACCCGTGTACGTGTACTCACCCTATACACAGACAACCCACGTACGCCTCAGAAAATAGGATTTTTTTGCATTCGCTGTAATTCTGAGAATTTCACCGTCAACCCTTCGTGCTACCTCAGACGTTCACCAATTCAGATGTATCCACAAGTATTTACAATAATATTTACACAAGAAAATAGATATACAATATGTACAAGTGTGTGTATAGTGAGTGAGCTTTGCCTCTGATTTATATCTTCATGTAGCCTTACACTTTCCTTATTTGAGGGCTTCTTCATTTAACATAATTTCTTTTGCAAATCACTTTGACCCTTGGGGGCTTCTATAAGACTTATGAGGGGTTCTCCAACTTCATATGGTCATAAATCTCTAACCATGAGGAGTTATGTGACATTCCACATACCATCGGAAATGGCATGACAATCACTATCCATCTAGGATAGTTTCACTGAAAAATTCCTTGTCCTTCATCTCATTATTCCACAATTAAGCATGGGTTATCTCACTCTACAAAGTGTCTTCCCGTGAGAGATTTTACCATAAGGGGACCACTTTGGATTTCATCCATATTTACTTCTTATCAACCATGAAAAGACAATAATGAGTCATATTTACATCAAACAATCTTGGTTCCATTACCCAAACCTTGTGCTATGGGGATTTCTTCAAGGGTTTACATCAATGACAACCAACCTTAATCAACAATATCCCCCTTTGGCATTGATGGAAACACTCTGATGAAATACTAAAATCATATCACTCATGCTCCCCCTGGAACCATGCCTCTGTCCTCTGTATCTGATAAATCTTCTCCCCCTGAAACCATGCCTCTGTCCTCTGCATTTGATAAAACTCTCCCCTTTGTCATCAATGGCAAAGGTATCTTTCCATCCAGGGATGCTCCCCCTGAATGAACTGTCCTGTTATGGTACTTCCTCATGTAAATATAAGACATATAAGATAAGCATTCAAAAATCATTCATTTTGGAGTAGAAATAAATCCAAGTCTTTGGAGAAGATATTCAAAGGCTTCCCGTGGAAGTAGTTTTGTAAATATGTCTTCCACTTGTTCTTTTTTGCCCACATACTCAACTATGATGTTCTTTTCTGCAACCTGCTCCCGTAGAAAATGATACTTGATTGGAATGTGCTTAGTATTGGATTGCATCACCGGGTTCTTTGAGATACTGATGGTGCTTGTATTATCACAATAGATTGGAATGGGCTCATCATACTCAACTTGTATATCTGTCAGAGTTTGTTTCACCCAAAGAACCTGTGTACAACATGATGCTGCTGCAATATACTCTGCCTCGACTGTAGATAAAGATACTGATGATTTTTTCTTGCTTAGACATGATACTAAACACTCACCCAAGTAGAACGTTGCTCCACTGATGCTTCATCGATCATCAATACAACCTTCTCAATCTGCATCTGTGTAGGGAATAAGTGATATATCTTTTCCTTTTTGATACCATAATCCAAACTCTTATGTTCCTTTAAGATATCTGAAAATCCTCTTCACTGCTAATACATGTGATTCCTTTGGTACTTCTTGAAATCGTGACACCTATCCAACTGCCTGCATTACATCTGGTCTGGACGCTTTCACATATAGTAGGCTGTCAATCATTGACCTGTATTGCCTCTTATTTGTAGACTTCAAATCATCATCTTTGCTCAATTTGCAACTGGTTTGCATGGGAGTGATAACCGGTTTGCAATCTTCCATTCTGAACCTCTCTAGCATTTATCTGATATACTAGGTTTGAGAAATAAAAATTCCTTGGTTGCATTGATGTATCTGAAGTCCCAGAAAGAAGGATAGTTCTCCAAGTAACGGCATTTCAAATTCATTATGCATATCTTTTGTAAATTTCTGGCTTAACCTGTCATCATCACTACCAAAAATAATATCATCAACATAAAATTCAATTAATAAAATATTATCTTGACTTACCTTGATGTAGAGGTTGATGTCTATACTTCCTTTTCTGAACCCTGCCTGCTGCAGATACTTATCCAGTCTAGAGTACCATGCTCTAGGAGCCTATTTTAGACCATACAGGGCCATCTTTAATTTACACATGTAATTTGTGTTCTCTGACAACTGAAATCATTCTGGTTGTTCAATGCATACTTCTTCTTCAAGTTCCCCATTCATAAAAGTTGATTTTACGTCCATCCGATATACTTTAACATTTTTGGAGAATGCATAAGCTAAAAGCAAACATATTGCTTCCTTTCTGGCAACTGGGGCAAATGTCTCTTCAAAGTCGATTCCTTCAATCTGAGCATTTCCTTTACATACCAATCTAGCTTTGTTCCTTGTAAATTGTCCATCTTCATTCAATTTATTTATGAAAACCCATTTTGTGTCGATCACATTCTTATTCTTTGGTCTTAGAACCAGTTCCCAAGTGTCATGTTTCTCTATTTGATCCAATTCTTCATCCATGGCCTTATTCCAAAATACATCCTTGTTGGCTTCTTCGAAACAGTTTGGTTAAATTGTAGATAGGAGTGTTAGGTGTGTTTGTTCTGGTGAATGGATTTTTCTTCTAGTCTCAATTCCTGCATCTTTGTTTCCGATAATTTGATTTGAAGGATGATTCTTCTGTACTCGTTTGCTAGGTGTCTTTGGAGATACTTGTTGAACTTGCTCTTCTATTTCTGTCGGATTATCTTCATCTTCCTCTTCTACTTCTTTTTCATCTTCTGCTTCTTCTAAGGGTTGTTTCATTGATCTATTTTCTTCCTCCTTTGATTCTGGTTTGCCCCGTTTCATCAATTGTCATGTTGATGCTTTCCACAAATTTGTTCAATCTTAGATTGTAATACTTGTATTATTTCCTTGTACTTGAGTAACCAACACGTACTCTTTTTTCCACGCGAGAGTCAAACTTTCCTATTCTGCCATCTTCTCTTTTGATATAGCATTTGCTTCCAAAAAATCTGAAGTTCTTTACATTTGTTGGTCTTCCTTTCCATAGTTTGTAAGGAGTTTTGTCAGTGTAGTTTCTGAGCATTACTTTGTTTTGAATGTGAACTGTTGTATGCACTGCCCGTGTCCAAAACATATCTATAAATTTTGAATCCATTAGCATTGTTCGAGCCATTTCATGTACTGTCCTATTCTTTCTTTCAACAACTCCATTCTTTTGAGGTGTCCTAGCAACGAAGAATTGTCTTTTTATTCCATGATTGCTACAATAGTTCATAAATTCCTTTGAGGTGAAATATCCTCCATTATCAGATCTCAAGCATTTGATTTTTGAATACATTTTATTTTCAACCATTTCCTTGTAGATCTTGAATTTTTCAAAAGCTTTTGACTTATTCTTGAGAAAGAAAACTGCAATCATTCTTGTATAATCATCAACTAATAACATAAAATATTTCTCACCTTTTAATCCCTTTATTTTAGTTGGTCCAAGTAGATCAATATGCACAATTTCCAGTGGTCTTGTCATTGAATATTCCTGTGATTTGAACTTGGTCTTTGTTTTCTTTCCTTGTTGACAATGTTTGCATAAAGTGTTGGTTGGTTTCGTGATCTGGGGCATTTCTCTAACTTCTTCTATTTTGTTGACTTTGACGAGGTTATCAAAATGTATGTGACCCATTCTTCTGTGACATAGATAACTTTCATCTTCCTTTCCTAGACAACACTTTTATTTCCAATTTCACTTAACACATATATGTTGCTTGAAGTTCTTGCAGCTATAGTGACCAATTTCCCTGAACCTTCTTTTCTTATCTCACACTTTTGTGAATCGAAAGTAACTTTATGACCTTGGTCACACATTTTACTCACACTTAGAAGATTATGTTTCATATCTTCTACTAGTAGAACATTTTTTTCCTTTTCATTCTTGTTCCCAATTCAGACTGTGCCTTTTCCAATGATTTTGGTTGAATCATCATTTACGAAGGAGATTGATCCATCTCTTTCCTTTTGTAATGTAAGAAAGTTGGCTGTATCACCTGTCATGTGTTTTGAACACCCACTGTCAACATACCAACCACGTTTCTTCTACTTATCTTGTAGAATGAGTGTGCATTCCTCATTGTTGTATTGATCTTTCTTTCTTATCCATGTCCTTTTATGTGGTTCCTGTTTGTGACTATTGTTGTTCTGTTAAGGTTCTTTAGGAGGGATTGTCATTATGCACTCTTTGGCCACATGTCCAAAATTGTTACATTTGTAACATTCCACTTCATTGCTCAAGGATTCAAACCTGTTGTAATTTCTTCTCTGTGTTTCACTAGGCCTTCTTTAATAACCCCTTTGTTTATAACTCTCAAAGTCATTGTTGTCCCTGTTGTTAGTTATTCAATTCACAACTTTATGCCCAAAATTATTGCATGCATAACATAAACCAAAAAATATTGTTTGATACCTGGGAGTTGAGGATCTTCTGAAAGGAGGTGCTCTTGTGAATCCTTCTTCTCCTTGAGGCCTATCTGTCGTTTGTTGATTCTAAAATCTAAATATTCTTGGTGGAGGAGTGTCCCTGTAATCTTCTTTGTATATCTTCCTATCCCCTTTGATTGTTTCTGCATAGCTTTTTGGATAGGTTTCTTGCTCTATTGTTTTGGAGCTTGATCCCTTTTCTGTCTCATTGTATCTAAGTCCGGTCTTGTCAAAATGAGATTTTTGACTGTTGATAATGTCATCCAAAGCTTTTGAGCTATTCTGCATATTTTTCTTTTGAATATCCTTTCTTAATGTGACAATCTCTGCTTCCAAGTTTCTGATGATCATGTCCTTTTCATCTAGTTGTTCTTTGAGTGCTTCTTCAATTCTTTTATCTTCTTCTGTTTGAACTTTCAATTTTGTGATCATTTTTTCTAGTTCTTGAGTGTCTTCTTTCCTGTCTTGTTCTTCTTCTTTTCTCTTTTGATAACTTCTATGGCACACATTAATTCTTCTCGAAAGTCAACTTCTGCCTCTTCAATTTCTTCTTCGAATTCTTCTTCGGCTTCTTCATATTCTTCTTCAGAGTCTTCTTTGTCAGAGCCTTTTACTACCATGAATAGAAATCTTCCTGTCTCACTGTCACTGACTTCATCTTCATCTGATGATTAGATGTCTTCTTTGGTGCATAAGATTTTCTTAAAAACTTTCTTTGTAGTTATTTTTCCTTTATATGTTTGTTTTCCTTTTGAGTAACCTTCATCATTTCTCTTTTTCTTATGAGGACATTTGTTAGAAAAATGACCAACACCATCACAATTAAAACAAATTTAAGGAATCTTACCTCTATACCTATCGCCGGTTCCCTTGTTCAATCTTTTGACGAAGTTGGTCACTTCTTCATCTTCTTTCGAGACGTCACTGTTGCTGCTATATTCTTCTTGTTGCTTTGATATTTTGGATGCTTTGAAAGCTGCTTCTTTTACATCTGGATTTTCCTATTCAGTTCTCATTTCATATGTTGTGAAGATTCCAGGCAGTTTGTCCATGCTTATTGAGTTTAGATCCGATCTTTCTTCTAGTGTTGATATCTTAGGGTTAAATATCATAGGAAGAGATCTTAGTACCTTTTGAGCAATTACAAATTCTTCAATTTCTTCTCCCAATCCTATGATTTCATTCACTATCTAATCGACTCGTAAGAAGTAGGCTGCAATATTCTCATATTCCTTCATTTTTAGTTGTTCGAAATGACCCCTGTAATTTTGAAGCTTTGTTGCTTTGAATTTTGTATATCCTTCATAAATATTTCGAAGCTTGTCCCAAATATCTTTAGTGGATATACAATGTGCAACTTTGGTGAATACCATATCACTAAGACCATTCAAAAGTGCATTTGTGGCTTTGGAATTATTCTCACCGAGTTTCACTGCTTTGTCATTTGTTGGTGGAACTGCTGGTGTTGTGTATCCATCAACAATTGATTGTCAAACTTGAAGTCCCCGTGCCTGTATATATGTCTTCATCCTTATGGTCCAAAAAGCATACTTTTGTTCATAAAACCGTGGTATTCCATTTTTATACAAGTTGGTGCTCTCCATGATCTACCTTTCAGTGATTAAACTGATTTCTGAAGGAAACTTCTTTGAAACCAATTGTTGGATTACTGAGAGGGGGGGGTGAATCAGTAATAATGTAATTATAGTCCTTTTTCACCAAATGTTATATCGATGTAGAATTATTATCCAATAATGAGCAATAAGAAATGAAAAATTACACACATACACAGTACACTAGTGTTTTACGTGGAAACCCAAATCTGGGGAAAACCACAGAATGCTTTTTCTTATATGTCTTGAATAATTACATTCATTGGAAGCACCAACTTTCTTTATTTTCCAACTACAACTGGAAGGAGGCTCCAACCCCCTAGTTTCTCAGGATATAACTCGAGGGAAGCTTCAACTCCTCAATTCTTTGGATACAACCAGAAGGTGGCTACAACCCCCTATGTTCTCTGGCTACAACCGAAAGGTGGCTACAACCATGTGTCCTTTCCTCGTCAAACCGCCCTGAAGTAGAAGTATAATGATGGAACAACTATCAACCTATCGCTATGAGATATACTGTTGTACAACTGTATCAACGTGTACCACTGGCTTGCATCCAATCTGTACAATTTCCCTGTAATCAATCTGTACATAAAATGAACACGTATCTACAAAAATACAACAGATACACGACCTGTAGTGTTGCAGCCCGCGTATGTAGGCACTCTATATATTATGCAGCCCGCGTATGTACGTGCCCTAACTATTATGTAGCCTACGTATGACTTCTAGAACTAGGGTTTCCTTTCACTTGAAAACTCCTAACCCTCTATAACTTATTTCACATAGATCTGTAACCTGTCACTCATTGTATCCAGACTGTAACTGTACCCTATGCATGCATTCTCATTCACTCAAGAAAAGTATGTCTCTCTCTAGTCATGTGCCATATAGGTGTATGAAATCATGAACAAGTATACTTTACCTCACATGATCTTAGTCATCAAACCCTTTTTGATATTCAACCTCTCAATACATCAACAAATACAATATCTCAACCATGTACCATAAAAATCCCTTAGCCATATAGTAATAAATACAATATGTGCCTCACAAGAACTATCAATGATTAACATACCAACACTGTAGATCTGACTTATACAAAAGATCCCATGTAGCCACTAGTCTCTCTCGGGAGAATCCTCAAATCTCCATTGCCATTCCTCATGCATACATCAAAATCTAATTATTCATAGATATAAGGCATACCTTTTGAACCAATGGATGGATTTGATGTATCTGAGCACTTTAGACCTTCCTAGGAGCTTGATCTCAGAATCTAGAACCTCTGCATCTTCATATTCTCAAGTTTCCATGGCTTTACCAACATGTACTTACCCTATACACAGTCAGCCTGCATACGTACTCACCCTATACACAGAAAACCCGTGTACATGTACGCACCCTATACACAACCAACCTGCATACGTACGCACCCTATACACAACCATCCCACGTACGTGTACTAACCCTATACACAGATAGCCCCCGTACGCCTCAGAAAATAGGATTTTTTTACATTCGCTGTAATTCTAAGAATTTTGTTGTCAACCCTTCATGCTACCTCAGACATTCACCACTTCATATGTATCCACAAGTATTTACAAGAAGCTTTACACAAGAAAATAGATATACAATATGTACAAGTGTGTGTATAATGAGTGAGATTTTCCTCTTATTTATATCTTCATTTAGCCTTACACTTTCCTTATTTTAGGGCTTCTGCATTTAAAATAATTTCTTTTGCAAAGCACTTTGACCCTTGGGGGTTTCTATAAGACTTATGAGGGGTTCTCCAACTTCATATGGTCATAACTCTCTAACCGTGAAGAGTTATGTGACGTTCCACATACCACCGGAAATGGAATGACAAGCACTATCCATCTAAGATAGTTTCACTGACAAATTCATTGTCCTTCATCTCATTATTCCACAATTAAGCATGGGTTCTCTCACTTCGCAAAGTGTCTTCCCATGAGGGCTTTCACCATAAGGGGACCACTTTGGAGTTCATCCATATTTACTTCTTATCAACCATGACAAGACAATAATGAGTCATCTTTACATCAAACAATATTGGGTCCATTACCCAAACCTTCTGCTACGGGGATTTCTTCAAGGGTTGACATGAATGACAACCAACCTTAATCAACACATTGGGGTCTGTATTCTGAATATTTTAGATAGATCTTAACGATGGAAAAAATCTTATCCTGATATTGTTCAACAAATTAATAATATATACGATTTATTGGGCCAATTCAGTTATGATTCAAATTGTTGTCAATATTAACATCATTGGAGTCTATATTCTGATTATTTCCGATGGAGCTAAACGATGGAAAAAATCGTATCCTGATATTGTTCAACAAATTAATAATATATATGCTTTATTGGGCCAATTCAGTTATGATTCAAATTGTTGTCAATATATTTAAAAGGAATTTGAAGAGATTGAAATCTTTGAGATGAATAATTGTTTTTGTAGAAGGGACTTTTGAAAAAGATGCAATAAGCACTACTAAATATAAAAATAAAAAAAATGGTTTCAAAGTCAATATGGGTTCAAGTTACTTTGATTTACTCTTTAGTGTAATGAAATTTTTAATTGAATAAGACTACATAACCACTACATAATCTTAGAATCTACGAGGAAAAAAAATGAAGGATGAAGGGGAGTGCTTCATAAAACAATGAATAGTTACTACACAAGTTTCAACACTGTGTAACATAAATTACAGCTAGGTGTTTCAACAACTCTTTCAGCAGGTGTTTCAACAAACAATAAAGAGCTATTACAACAAAACTTAAGTGAACTACTCCTACATCATACACAAAGATCGATACTCTATTTTACAACAACCTTTTCAACAGGTGTTTCAGTAGAGAGAAAAAACAAGGGAATTATAACAACAAACTAAAAAATTAGATTCCAGCAGCAAAATAACTTCAATGAATCATTCCCTGCAACAATAAATCAACTCATTACTTCTGTACTAAAAATTTAATAGAAGCTACAGAAAAATATTTCACAGCACAAGGATTTAAATGAAGTTTTCAAACAGTAAACAAAGTATGCATGCTACAACAAAATAAATTACTCTGTAATAAATATGAACATTAACATGAGTTTACAAACTCAAAAAAAAAAATGAACAGAGCATAAAATCCCCTGTTAACACTCTCCAAAAACTCTATGTCTATTTTTCTCTCTGTATATCTCCAAAAACTCTCTTGATGGTTCATTGCTCCTTTGAAATTCGATCAGTAAAAAATGAAACGGTGTGGCAGTGATAACTCTTCGATCATTAAATGGATAAGGTGGTCAAGGTGGTGGAAATTAATTTATGGACGGTGGTAACTCTTCAAAATTCAATTGGCCTAGATAAGTCATCTTTTGGGCGGTGGAATGATTAATCTTCTGACATTCCCCCCTTAATCATTTCACCCAAAAACAAAACTCTGCAATATTATGATAGTTCACAAACCCCAATTTTCTTTTTGTGAATTTCAAATAATTCATTTGCTAAGAGCTTTGTAAACATGTCTGCAAACTGATCTTCAGATTTTGAAAACTCTACAGAAATTTCATCATTTTTTATCAGCTGTCGAATAAAATGATATTTTGTATCAATATGCTTAGTTTTCTTGTGGAAAACATGATTACGTGACAAATCAATGACTGATTTATTATCACGAAAAATCTAAGTTGGTTCTTGTTGTTCATGTAACAACTCAGTCATAATCCTTCTCATCCACACAGTATGTAGTTGTTGTGGCTGCAACATACTCTGCCTCAACAGATGATAAAGTCACAATGGGATGCTTCTTTGAAGCCCAAGATATAGCTCATGATCCAAAGTTGAACACATATCCCAATGTTCTCTTCTTGTTATCTACACTACCTGCAAAATCACTATGAGTATATCCAATCAACTTAAATTCTAAATCTGATGTGTGCAAAACACCATAATTGGATATTCCAACAACATATCTAAGGATCCTTTTTCTAGCTTGCCAATGAGTACTCTTCAGAGTCTCCATAAATCTAGAAATCAAAATTACAACAAACATAATATCAGGTCTTGTTACTGTCAAATACATAAGACTTTCAACCAGTCTTTTATACGGAGTTGGATCAACACATGAACCCTCATCATTCTTAATGTGTTTTGTGAGAGTTGCAATTGGTGTTACAGTTGGTTTACACTTCACCATCCTAAACCTTTTCAATATGTCCTTTGCAAACTTATTTTGACAAATAAAAATACCATCTTCAGATTGATTTACTTCAATTCCTAGAAAATACTTCATCATTCCTAAATCAGTCATTCAAATTTAGTTTTCATGGTTTTTTTAAACTCATCTACTAAAATATTTCCGGTGAAAATCAAATCATCAACATATAAACATACAATCAAGAGTTTACCTTCCTTATTTTACCTTTGTATACAATGTTGTCTCACTCAGAATCCTATTGAATCCTTCACCATTCAAGTATTCATCATTTCTATTGTACCATACTCTGGGGGCTTGTTTCAATCCATACAACGATTTATTTAACATGTAGGCCGTACCTTCTTGTCCATAAATCTCATATCCTGGAGGTTGTTTCACATAAACCTCTTCTTCCAGAAAACCATTTAAAAATGCGGATTTTACATCCATCTAGTACGTACACCATTTATTATGAGAAACTATGTCTAACACCATTATTACTGTATCAATCCTGGCTACAGGTGCAAAAGTTTCATTATAATCAATACCGAGTTGTTGACTAAACCCCGAGCTAAAAGCCTTGCCTTGTGCTTCTCAATTTCACCTTCAACATTTAACTTGGTCTTGTAAATCTGTTTAACACCTATACAATTTTTGTCTTCAGGAAAATCCACTAGTTCCCAAGTATTATCCCTTTCTATGGAATCATTTTCCTCATTCATAGCTTCTACCCATACTGATTTCTTAACAACATCATCAAACTTTACAGGATCATATGCAATTAATGAAAAATTTGAAACTTGATCTACTTCATCATTTTTCTCATACAATTCTCTTAAACTCCTAGTCTTCTGACCTCTAATTATGTTTCTTAATGAAGATAAAGTAGGATCTGATTCATCACTTACCTCTGACTCTTTTTGTTATCTACCATAACCTAATGGCTCGTCACACTCATGTTCTGGGCATTCTTAGTTGTGATTGGCTGACTCCTGGTGATTGTCTTACATGAGTTCTTGTTGTAGGTGTATGTGACTGTGGAATTAATTGTCCATCGACCTGTTCATTTCCATCATCATCTTCATGGGATATTTCATCTCCCCTCGAAACAATTTTGACAATGCTAACATCCCAAGCCTCTTCTTCCTTCAACTCAACATCTTTGTTGATAACATACTTTTTAGTGATGGGATTATAAAGTCTATATGCCTTAGACTGCTCACTGTATCCAACAAAGACACATTTCTCACTCTTTTCATCCAACTTTCTCCTTGTCTCTTCCAGTACATGTGCATAAGCTACACACCCGACAACACAATCCCTCACAGTCTTGGTCAGACTTCTATTCAAGATAAAAACAGAACAAAGAACTGCACCTCCCCAATATTCATTTGAAAGATGATTTTCTTTCAACATGCTTCGAGCCATATCCATGTTGGTTCGATTCTTCCTTTCAGCCACTCCATTATGATGTGGAGTATATTGAGTAGTAAACTTCCTTTTAATTTCATGAAGATCACATAATTCAATGAATTCAATTGGTTTATATTGACCTCCTCTGTCAGACCTTAATATTTTAATGGTTTGACCACTCTCATTCTCGACCAAAGACTTAAACCTCTTGAAAACTTCAAAGGATTCAAATTTCTTCTTCAAAAAATACAACCAAGTCTTCCTACTGAAATCATCAATAAAAGTCATAAAATAAACACAGCCAGTTAAATAAGGTGTTTGCATAGGTCCACATAAATATGTGTGGACAATTTCCAATGGAGATTTTGTTCTATAGGAAACACCTGAAACAAATTTCTCTCTGTGATGTTGTTCAAGTATACAACTCTCACAAGAGCTTGCAGGTTGTTGAATACAAGTTAGCCCCTTTACCATTTTTTTCTTCTGTAACAGATCTAAGCCACCAAAATGTAAATGACCATATCTCAAATGCCATAAACAAGATTCATCTAAACTTCCAGCTTTATAAGCATTCAAAGAACCACTCAAATCATTTCTCATAACAAGTGGAAACATTCTATTCTTGGTCATCTCTACTCTTGCAATCAACTATTTGCTGGGTAATTTATCATAGATTGTACATACCTTGTTCTTGAAGAACACTCTGTACTTTTTCTCCAACAACTGTCCAACACTAATAAGATTGCATTTTAAACCAGGCACAAAATACACATCATCAATATTTCTTCTCTGATTATTCTTAGTGTAGACTGGAACTACACCTTTACCATTAACTGTAACCTTACAGCCATTTCCCGGTTTTACTTCAAACTGAATACTAGTATCAATAAAAGAAAATAAATCATTATTACCAGTCATGTGGTTACTGCAACCACTATCCAAAAACCAAATATCATTAGCACTTTCCTAAGTGACATTACAAGTCAAAAACACAGGATTTTGATGATCCTCAGACTCATTTGTAATATGTGTAGACTGATTTCCAGCATTTGCTTGTTTCTTCCAACATTTGTTAGCAAAATGCCCAAACGTCTTACAATAATAACATTGTACTTTAGTTTTATCATACCTTTGATTTTCTTGTTGCCAAGGTTTGCTGCCGCTCCCTCTTAAATTAGGAGGATTCTGTTGGAACTTCTCCTCAGACACTGATTCAGTTCTTTTGTCCCTTTGACCAGGAAATTGGCCTCCTCTTCCATAATTATAAGACCTTCCTCTACCTCTGGTAACATGCAGTTGGGATTTGAAAGCATGCTCCAATGATCCTTCTTCATATCTGGATATTCTAGATTCATGAGCAACAAGAGAACCAATTAACTCATCAATTTGCATTTGACTTAAATCCTTAAATTCCTCTATGGGAACAACAACAGGCTCAAACTTCTTGGGTAAACTTCTCATCACTTTCTCAATAACTCTTTTATTCTCAACATCATCTCCATACTACCTGAGCTGGTTCACAACACTCATTACTTGAGTCATGAAAGTATCAACACTTTCGTTATCCTTCATCTTCAGATTTTCGAAATCCCTTCTCAAGTTCTGCAACTTGACTGTCTTCACCTTGGACACTCCTTGATAATAGGTTTCAAGAATGTCCCAATCCATCTTCGAAGATGTAGCACTAGAAATCTTCATAAAAATTGATTCATTTAATCCTTGTTGGATTAATCCAAGAGCTTTGTTATCCTTCTTCTTGTTTTCCTTCAGCAAGACACGGTCAGCATTAGACAGAGCCAATTCTGCTGCAGCATCAGCTGGCTCAGCATAACCATCAATAACATAAGTCCATAAATCTTGAGAACACAAAATTGTCCTCATTCTAATATACCAAGAGTCATATGACTTCTCACTCAGTATAGGGACCTGCACCTGAGAAGAGGTACTACCAGACGCAGCCATTTATAAAAATTTGAAACAAACCTTTACGGAGGAAAAATAGGAAAATAAAATTTGGCACCAATAGGAATAATCTGCAATGAACTAAGCAATAGCATAATAGACTACTATCTCTGATACCAAATGTGAAAAACAGAGGCACATCGTCACTCGGGTCTCGGCGATTACAAAGGCCTGACACAAAAAACACAATACAACGATAACTGTCGAATCACGATATGCGAGAAGGCTGTGGGACCCAGTACTTCGTGGTTTCGGGTATCGACACTTGGAGAGGCAGAACAAAAGAATGCAACGTTTGTTGCCAAGTCGTGAAATGCGAGAAAAAACGTGAAGTTCACTACTTCGGGTCTCGGAGGTTGGAAGCACCTGGCACAAAACAAAATGCAACAATCCCCCAAGTCGCGATATGGTGAGAGAGAGTGTTGAGCTTAGCACTGCACGGTTTGGGGTATCTGCAAGTTGGAAATCACAAGCTGACAAAAGACCAGGAGAAGAAAAAAAAAAAAAACTTTGAACAGAGTTTATGAACTCAAAAAGAAACAAAGTGTAAAACAGAGAGTACATCTCCAAACGATGAAATAACTAATTCGATTAAAAAATTTCTTTCAAGCTTCTTGTCTATCATGCTCCATCTTTAAATTACAATTACAACTGTGGTATTTAAACATTAACAAAATGCCCCTTCGATCTTCTAAAAGATTTTAATCAAGGTGATGTTGGAATTTGGTTGCCATGAAAGGTTAAGGCGGCCACTATTTAAGTTAATTAAATCCTTGAGTTTTGAAGGGCCAAAAATGGCCACCGATTCACTGTTTGCATAGGGGAGGTGAAATGATTACATCCTAAAAAGGATGTATCACTGAGTTTATGTATCAACAAAAACATGTAAAGGCAATTTATGAAGGTTTTTGTTCGTTGTCGCTTTAGGATAAGCATAAAAATTCCAGTGACCAAAGGATGTATCATTGAGTTTATGTATCAACAAAAACATGTATATCTGCTTTCAAAAAAACATGTGTCGTCGGTGTTGAAAAAATATGTATCCCTACTTTCCAAAAAAACCCGCATTGCCACTTTAAGAAAAACCTCCCTCATCCTTTTCTAAATTTGTTCCTTGTATAAGTGCATTTCAAAAAACTTATATCTTGATCTTTTTCCATGCTTCTTCAAAAACCTCGTTTTCATTGGGAAACTTCAAAAAAACCTTCTCTACACTTTGTTAATTTATCCATTGTATCAGTAGATTTCAAAAATCATCCATCACAAAACCCCAAATCTCTATCGATTCTTTCTCAAAAACATCTCTTATTCATCCACACTTTGGAAAAAAACATATGTACCATTGATGCTTACCAAAAAAAACTTACATAATATCAATGCTTTCTAAATTTCTTCAATACTATCGGATAAATTTGGAAAATTCATTATTCTTTGGCCTTCCAAAGAATTTGTCTATTGTTTTAACAATTTTTTATTTTTGCGCACACTGAGCATTCCATAAAAGCCTATATAAAGTCTTCCTAAATGTGCATGAACGTCTCTTAAAAACATCACCATTTCAGAGAACATTAAATTTTGTCCATTGGCACTTTTGGAAAAACATATATTGGCGTTTTTTTTGGAAAAACTTGGAAAAACTTGTATCAACATTTAAAAAAAAATATGTATCCCCGTTTTTCAAAACAAATTGGATCGTGACTGACTCAATTTCTTTGTTATATCAGAAAGTTTAAAAACTTTGTTTCCATTCACCAATTTCAAAAAAACCTCTTTAATGCTTTCCCAACATTTGAAAAAGCCCATATCTTCACATTTTCCGCACTTCTCCAAAAACTTTGCTTCCATCAACCAATTTCGGCAAACATTCTTTGGCACTTTCCACAAAAATTCCATCGCCAAACTTTCAAATTTTCATCGCCACCTTCTAAAAAGAATCCCCTTATTCCTGGACACTTTGAAAAAAAGCCATTACAAAAAAAATTAGGTACCATAGGCACTTTTGAAATTTCCAAAAAAGTATTCATTTTTTGGCCTTCCAAAAAATTCGTCTATTCTTTTAACAAATTTAAAGTCTTCTCGGTATTTTGCCAATTTGTTCATTTTATTGATCCATTTAAAAAAAATTATATATTGATATTTTTTGGCACTTCTTCAAAAACCTCATTCTCGTTGGCCAATTTCAGAAAACCTTCTTCCATGCTTTGTAAATTTGCCACTTGTATCGATGCATTTCAAAAAACCTATCTTTTCATCTTTTTCTATGTTTCTCATAAAAATTTGTTTACATCACCCAACTTCAAAAAACCTTAACATTTTCCACAAAACATCTATCATCAAACTTTCAAATCTCCATCACTTATTTCTCGCACACTTTTTTTATTCATTGACGCTTAGGAAAAAACTTAAGTACCATAGATCGTTACAAAAAAAAAATAACTAACATCAACACAACTAACTTTAAACAATTGTTATTTTTTTGGCTTTCCAAAGAATTTGTCTATTATCCTAACAAATTTTGACTTTGCCAATACTACATTTTCAAATATTTCTATGATTTATTTATTTTCAATAAAACTAGAACATATGTCATTACGTATAAAATCTATAAAATCATGAAACTAAAACATGTTTAAGTTTTCATAAAATCAAAACAAAATGTTACCCAAAACTTTTGAAAAATTTTCAATGTCTTGAGTATTCAACAAGCATATTCAATCGAAGTGTAAACATTGTAAAATACCTTGATTATATATATGATGGAATCACGATATTTTTTTGTTAAAATTGTCCATATCCATATTTAAAGTTATGTTTCTTGTTATTTTGTTGTGTATAGTGTTATACAAGTTCTAAAAATTTACACTTGTTTTCCTAATAAACAATACATAAAAAAATCTTAATTAAAATAAAATAGTTTTTTGTGGATACATTTGATTTTTCAACCTTATCACAATGTACTTTTTACATCTACAAATGCAATTGCAACCTAAATCTAAGCCCTTCTTATATGAGGTAGTGGTATTGCAACGTTTCTTCAGAAGTCCCTTTGAACAAAACATTTATTGGTCTCAAAAATTTCAATCTATTCAAATTCATTTAAAATATATCGACAACAATTTGAATCATAACGGAATTTGCGCAATAAGCCAGTATATATATTTAACTTGTTGAAGAATATTTGTATAATATTTTTTCCATCATTCATCTCTATCCATCTGAAATATTTAGAATATAGACCCCAATTTTGTTAATGTTGTTAATATGACTTCATAACAAACCAATGAATGGAAGCATAGAATGCAACATGCACATATAGTGCAAGGTAACTCCAAGTTTCATACGAGCCTCAGATTGATAATTAAATGCATAGTCTTTTTAGTTGTCTTTCTGAGAAATTATAAAGGTAATTAAATATCCCCTCAAGAGTTATGAGGGCATGGTGGTTGATTGTAAACATCAAGAATGTAAGAAACTCCAGACTCATAGGAATTTGAACCTCATGGAAATTCAAACCATATTTATTCTCTTGCACTCTCCTTCCTCATGCTAATTCAAAATAATTCATCCATTGTCTTGTGCATTCCCATGATATGCATTTCCTTTCTCCTTTTAACTCTCCCATCCAACCCATTCTCCATACTCATGCACGTCTAAAGTTCTTGAGATATGTCTTTATGTTTGGGATTAAGTTGAACCTATAGATGAACAAATTTAGTTGAGGAATAGAATGGTATGGACCTAAGAAGAGAGATTGAAGGATATAGAGGAGCATAGAGGTTGAGAGTTAGGAAACCATCCCATTCCCTAGAAATTACTTCTCATTGAATTCTCAAGGGTGAATGTCGAACTCTGTTGGGTTATTCTTAAAGGTGGACAATTCTTGAAGGTGGACAACAGATTGGACTCCTTATACACACACTAAATAGCACTCAAAGGAAGAAGATGCTAGAGGAACTGTTGAGAAAACAAGGGAAATATATTTCTTATGTTATGTTCGGTAGTGGAAGGTTCCTTATGTTATGTTTGGCAGTGGAAGGTTCCTTATGTTATGTTCGGTAGTGGAAGGAAGTGACATGGTTGTGTTGGTTGAATGGTTTCCTAGAGTGTTTTACGGTGAAAAACGTGGCTAAGCCTCAGATAAATTAGGTTTAATGAGTTACCTAAGAGTTCTTAGTTTATTTCCTTCACCCTGGTGGCCTCATAGCCCATCTTTCAAGTGGAAAATTCTATAGTGTATGCATATGGTTGTATAGTAAATTGCTCATAAATAATTGTTTTGTCTCTTTTATGAATTCCTTCCTAAAATTCTCTGGTTAATATTATATTTTTCTTATATATAGATTTATAAATGGAATTCATAGTTATATGATGTTTACATGCTTAGCTATGTTGTATTAGTTAGATGTATCCGACTATATTCAAATAAACTTAGATTTTATTTGGATTCAAATATAGGTTGTGTATTTCAAATTCAAAGAGACAATTGGAGTCCTTTATGCATATTGGCATGGCCAGATGCCAAACACCAATATGAAGAAGGATTCTTTGAATAGCCTTCGAATATTTCAAGATTGAATCCTATTTGAGACTTGTGAGCCTTTTTTTATTTATTTAATAAATTGAAACCCGTTATATTAAGTATAAAGTATTCCTTTGAATAGGCTCGGAAACCTTCTTGTTTGGTATTGGTCTCTTTAGAAGTATTGATGCCCCTTTTTCCTTGTTGTTTTTGAAGTAGGCTCATCCTTTTAAATGGCCTAACACGTTGCTTCAAAGTGTTTCTTCAAATTAGGACTTTTGTATTGAAAGGTGGGATTTTCTTCAAATTTCCCTTTTGTCTAAGTTTGAAGCATAATTTTGAAGTAGGCCCAATGGCCTTTCTCCTTCAGATTGGGTTCTTCTTCAAAAAGTGGTTGATGGCTAGTTTTGAACAAGGTGTGATGGCCTCTTTTTTTGAATCAAATGCATCTTTTAAAAGTCATTGATGGTCAATTTTGACGAAGAAAAAAGTCATTGATGGTCAATTTTGACGAAGGCCCGATGGCCTTTTCTTTCGAATGAGGTGCATCTTCAAAAAGTTACCAATGGTCAATTTCAAAGCAATCTTGATGATATTTTACTTTGAATTGAGCACATTTTACAAAAGTGGTCAATGGCCTTTTCCATATACAAATTTTTTAAAATAAAAAGTATTAACTTTAAAATATATATTTTTTTTTACATTTCATCTCGTTACACAATATTCAAATTTGATGTGTAGATACCTTGAACCATGAAATATACCCGACCTCCTTTGTAGCCTCGTTAAGGGACTGGTGCACTTTTGTTTTGTCATTTCATCCAAACATGATCTTTAAAAGTTTATTACATCATTTTTCTTTAAAAAACTAACTTTGTTTTGTCATTTCATCCAAACATGATCTTTCACGGTTTATCCCATCATTTTTCCTTCAAAAACCGACTTTATTTCATGGGTCAAAGGTTTATTGAATCTACCTTTCTCCTAGTGCCTAGTCCCCTAAACTTCCAAAATTGGAATTCATCATTTACCAATGGGTTTGTTAGATCCCCCTAAAGGAGGGTGAGAGCCACTTTGATTTCTTGTACATCTAGTACCAATTCCAAAGTTCTATAGGGTGATTTATTTATCTAGATCTGTATCTTGGTCAATTTGTTGCTCTTGCCTTTCCTTATGAGGTTTTCATCCTCTTCTCTTTTTTTATTTTTATTCAACTATTTTTTCTTCACTGCCCTCATAGGATCTCAAGTATTCTAAGTAGTGAAAGTCCAATTGATGAGGAGTAGTTCTAGAAGAATAAAAAACTTAAGATGGTCAATGTGTTAACTCTTACTCATGATCAAATATAAAACTTCTAGGCATTGGGTTCCCATTGGTATTTTCTTCTATTATATCCATTTCAAAGGAGATTTCATCATTAAAATAAGGAGAATCTATCATTTTAGTGATAGGGATATTTTCCCCTTGAGAGAGAATTCCATACCTATTTTTAGATGCACTAGGATCTTCACCCTAAGGTACCATGGATGGGATAACATTGTTGCTTCGAGGTATATCTATTGAGGGACTTGTTTTTTTTGGAAGACCAAATTCTTTCCCATATCCAAAGGGGTTTTAAGGTACTTCTACTAAGGTTCCTTGCTTTGAATGTGAAGAAAAGGTGACTTGACGATTAGTATTCGTTTTTTGCTTGACCTGTTTCCATTGACCATCCTTATCCTACAGTTCTTGTTCTTCAAGGACATTCTTGGTATGTACTTTTTTGCAAACTAATCATATTCATGGCAGACTCTAAATTTAAATGAAAGGTGCTCATAATATGTTGGTTGAATATGCTTCCAGTTGTTTAGGGTTAGCTAAATGGCCTCAGAAAATCATTTCTCCAAATCCATTTCTACGCATATATGTGCATAGGAAAAAATCGAGTCCTTCGGTTCTACATGATTAATATATTTACAAATGGTGTTTGCATTACATATCATGGTGGTTTTGTTCTAACAATAAGGGAGAGGTGTGGCAGGTGCACCCAAACTGGGACTATAGATGGAATGTCATTTTGTGGATTGAAATTTCGAGTCAATAAGTTGATATACTTGCCTCTAGTGCCATAAAATTAAGTCCCACTTCAAAAGACAAGATCTCTCTTCCTTTTCCCTCAAGGAGGAAAGCATAAAACCCTCAGCCACAAAATAAATGGGTCATCTATCCCTTGATCAAAGATTGCCAACTCTTCTGGACCCAAATGTTAATGGCCCTAGGAGAGGGCCATAGTCCTATAAATTACTCAATTAGACCTCTATCTATCAATTCCATAGCCATTTTATAAGAGGTAGGAGGTAGTGGGTTACCCAATGAGGCTACCAATTAATGGAAGGCTTCGATGTCAGATATGGGTAGGGGGATCAGCCATAGTTGAACTCAGCTCCCACACGAGACAAGAGAGTTGTGAGAGCTAGGATTTGTTGGAGCTTCGTAGCACTGAGTTCATAAATTTTTTTCAATAATCTACTTCAAACAAATTTAATCATCTTTAACCTTTATAAAAATTTGTACATACTAATTAACTTATTAATTAACAATATGTCAATATTTTTAATATATACATGTTACTTTTATATTATTAAATATTACTTTATCTTAACAAGTCATTAATATTATTCAAATCCTTAGTCATTAATATTAATGTTAGTTCTTAAGATTAATATTACGAATTATTATTAATTATTATTACAATAGTGATCATGTTGCAAATGTCTCCTAATTAAATTATTAATTCATTTTATGGGCATTGTTAGCCCCCATGCCTATGGGTAACTAGAGAAGATCATGTCTCATGGCTTGCAATGAAGACAATGATCTCGACCATGATGATGATGAACGTGTCCACAGATAGAAGCCAAAGAATTCCCTCATATTACCTCTTTTACTTCAGATCAGCCAAGCCCATCACATCCAGTCAACTCATTGTATGGGAGATGGTAAGAAACATCACCATGAGGTATGTTAGTCCTTTTTTCATATGAGGTGTTCTTCTTAATTCACTAGGTGTTTGAATGAGGATCATTTTTTGAAGTTGGGTAATGGATCATAAGCTCAATAAGTTATGTTTGTTTCCTTATTTCACCTTGGTGGCCAACATCTATGCCCTAGTCATGTGTTGTCACTGCCCAGGGAAAAGGGGCACTAATGGGTCCCTCACAAGGGTAACATTATGTTTCCCCACCATACTTAACACTTTCCATCCTAAATCTTGTCACAGTGCACTAAAATTTTGTAATGGTTCATGGTCCATTCTCTCATGAGAAGAGGGGTTGAAGCCCTAGAGGTTGATTGCAACTACTAAGAAAAAGAAGAATAAATAAAGAATAATGATAAAGAACGAAACAAAGAATAGAAAAGGACTCTTAAAATCCATTCCAAACTTAAGCTCTACCCTTTCTGCATTCTCCCTAATCCCAAATCAATGATGCTATAGCTTGAAACCTTATAAAGGGGACTTGCAAATATGATAAAAAAAAACAGTAAAAATGAAAATTAAGGGGTTTGGAAAAATGTAGCGCTTAGAAATTGGTGACTCAAGAGAAAGTGCACTCTCTACAAAGGCGCTCATAGAAATGGACTCAATGACACCATAATCCATGAAGTAATCCCAACACATACCACTATCAGAATTACTCTTGAAGCTCTTTTTTTCTTTCACTGCTTCCTCGGTACATATCCCCCTACTTGGGTCTTTTCTTTCACTATTTTTGTGGGCACACCTAATAGATTCTCATAAAGGTCCTCCCATATTCAGACTTGTCAACATATTCATGTGGCTTGTATCTTAAGTAACAACTTACTTTGCATGATCGAAGAACTGACATGACTTATGAACGTTGTCTTTGCTTGATTTCATATTTTGTTTTGATTTGGATGCCCCTGACATGGTTCTTTGAAGGATGCCCTAGGATTTCACCGAAGACATTGTGATTGCAAGATATGGCACGTGTGATGCACAACATTGAGTCACTTAGTGGCTTGAAACATTCAAACATTGGCTCTCGCATCTTTAGGACCTTGGAAAATGGACAGATGGGATTTATTTTAGATATTTTCATGGTGGCACAAAGATGGCCAGAAAGCCCACACCCTAGGCTCTATACCCGAGAGACTATCATGCATTTGATAGAGGACATTGCATAAGAATATGATTGGAGGATACTCACGGATAACAAAGAGCCTTCTCCTACTTGGATGCCATCCCTACATTGGGCATTTAGATGATGACATCATGTTATTGTTTGACAAAATTGATGGGGTTTGTTTCCACTTTGACACCAATGATGACTTGAGATGTGGCATATCATTCTTCCACCATGCTTTCACCTCATACTATGACACATGGCCTTAGAGATGCCCTCCTGGCCCATTATAGGCATGACATCACCACACATGTGATCATTATTGTATTATTTTCATGATTTTGACATTTGTAGAGGCTAACTTGAGGGATCGACCTCATTTGTAACTTAAAATTATAACATTTTGTGGACAATAACACTTGTTTACCCCATATAAATAAAGGGAGTGCTCATTTCATTTTATCATCATCACATTTCCTCACATTTGTGGGAGAGCTACTCTAGAAAAGTTTGCTCTATCTCTTTCTTTTTCTTGGATCTAGTGCACACCACTTAGAGGAGGATTTTCATTGAATGTTTCTCTCTTGTTGACAATTGGATGGTGATCTAGGGTTTTCTCATGAATGTTCTTGGCTTGGTAAGTCTTTTTTGCCGAAGTTTCATTACTTGTATGTGTATCTTGGGATATGTTCTTTCAAAGGATTAATTGTTGCATGTTATCTTGTACTCGAAACCCTAGGATGGAAAATTTATCTGTTTTGAATTATATTTCAATTCCATGTATTTCTATGTCTTTGTGAAAGTGGTATAAACCCTAGGATGGATTAAGATGCTTTATTACCCTCCCTAATTTCCTTTGTAATTAATTGTTGAAGAGTAAGCTTTTGTGCTAGAGCTTAAGAGGCTTTATACCCTAGTGTTTAATCATGTTAATGAAATCTTCTTACTAAAAGTTAGAGAAGAAAACAACACCTAGAATTTATAAGGCTATATGCCCTAATTGACCTTCATTTCTCTTGCACCTAGCTTTCCCATGGTGTGTTGCTTGACCCCATTATCCAAAGAAAGGAAAACGACACTAGTCTAATTAATTGCAAGTGATGGTTAAAACCATAGTTAGATTTAAAACATTTTCTCACTGGAACAGTTGATTTATGACATCATATGCAAGATAATTCTACCTTAAAGTTTTGAAAAATCACTTGTTTACTTCTTGTCATAAATTGTTTTCTATAGTCATTAAGGCTGCAAATTCACTTAATATTGTCGCAAAAACTGCCTAGAAAATTGTTCTACCAGTTGGATATTAGTGTTCATGCTAATCTAAATTTAGGAAGTCAATTGCTAAATTTCTGAGTAGTATTAGTATTTCTTGCTTTTATCATACTTTCATTGCTGATATAAACTGGTTGATTGCTGCAAATTTACAACAACAATAGGTTTTACTTGTCATCTATTGTCTCCTGGTGATCATTATGCTATACGATTGGGTAATTATCTATAGTATGCTTTGGATTGTTTATTGTGTAGTACAGGTGCATAATTACGTCGTTATCTTTCTTACCTCTTCTAGCCCTGGACCTAGACCTGGAAACTATGGTCGTCGAAAGGGATTGGACGGTCCTGGGCTAAGAAAAAACAGCGGAGAACAAGCTTCAGAGGGGAACAAAGACAGCGGAAAACATAAGCTGAAGAGGATAAAAAATACAGGTGATTATGGTGTGCTATGTACATCTGCCTGTGTGAAATTGAAACATTCGCTATAATATATAAACTTCCCTTCTAAAGACAATTTAAGTAGCTACATTGTAGATGTTTCAAAATTTTGAAATAAGAATGTAGGCAATATGGAGATTGCTTAGAAAATATCATTCAACTATATCACTTTTTTCCATCGTAGATTCCGCAGTATTCCGTTAAAAATTTCAATACAGTATAGAGTAAATCAAAGGTAACCTGAACGGGTATTGACTTTGAAGCCAAAAATTTTATTTTTATATTTGGGAGTGCGTATTGCAGCTTTTTCAGAAGTCTCTTCTAACAAAACAATTATTGTTATCAAGGCTTTCAATCTCTTCAAATTCATTTTACATATATTGGCAACAATTTGAATCATAACTGAATTTGCCCAATAAGCCAGTATATATAATTAATTTGTTGAAAAATATCTGTATAAGATTTTGTCCATCGTTCAGCTCTCT
>ML799759.1:0-21795 GCA_009831015.1 Picea engelmannii
AATTTGCTAGATGTTAACTTCATATATCCTATATCTGATAGCAAGTGGGTTTCTCCACTTGTGGTTGTCCCTAAGAAGGAAAATAAGTGGAGAATATGTGTCGACTAGCATAATAAGGCAACATTGAAAGAATATTTTCCACTACCTTTCATTGATCAGGTACTGGATACATTAGAAGACAAAAAGTACTTTTCCTTCTTGGACAGTTTTAGTGGATATAATCAAATACAGATTGCACCAGAGGATCAGGAGAAAACCACCTTTACATGTCCCTGGGGGACATTTTCCTATAAAGTTTTTCCGTTTGGGTTGTGCAATGCCCTTGCCACCTTCCAAAGAGCGGTAATGGGGATTTTTTCTGACTTGATTCATGAGTGTGTTGAGATCTATCTGGATGATTTTTCTATATATGGTGACTCTTTTTCCAAAACACTTCATAACCTGGAAAAAGTACTAATTAGGTGTAGGGAATCTAATGTTTCCTTGAGTCATAAAAAATGTAAAATGATGTCATAGCAGGGCATTGCTCTTGGACATCATGTTTCTTCTTCAGTCATCAAAGTGGACCCGACAAATATTAAGGTTATCACAGACCTTCCTGCACCCCATTCACTAAAAGAGGTACGGAGTTTTTTGGGTCATGCTGGATACTATAGAATGTTTATTGAAAATTTTACAAAGATCGCTGCACCTATGTACAATTTTTTAGCCAAAGATACTAACCTTGTGTGGGATGCGCAATGTCAAGTTGCTTTTGAAATCTTGAAGGAAAATCTGTCCACAACACAAGCTCTGAGGGGACCAGAGTGGACCCTTCCATTTCACATTTGCACTGATGCTTCAAACACTTCTCTCGGGGCTGTCCTAGGATAGAAACATGATTAGTTATCTTACACCATCTACTATAGTAGTGAAAACCTATCACCAGACGAGTTTAATTATACCATCATAGAAAAAGAATTCCTAGCTGTCGTGCATGCTATCAATAAATTTAGACATTATATCACGGGCTATGAAACTTTTATTCACACCGACCATTCTGCCATTAAGGTTTTAGTGAATAAACCCATCACAAATGGTAGGATCACTAGGTGGTTGTTATTGTTGCAGGAATTTAATATTACTATAGTAGACATGCCTGGTAAAGAAAACTTGGTTGCATAGTTTATCTCTTGAATCCATAATAATGATGAAAATACTCCTGTTGACGATAGTTTTCCTCATGAACATTTGTTTGTTGTTTCCACTAACATTCTATGGTTTGCAGACATAGCCAATTATTTGGCCACTGGAAAGTTTCCTCAACATCTCTCCCCAAGAGAAAGACAACAAATTGTTAAGAACAATGCAACTTATTCATGGATTGAGGGAGATATTTTTTGTACAGGACCTGACATGATTATTAGAAGATGCGTATGAGAAGATGAAACATATGATATCCTAAAAGCCTGTCATGATAGTCCCTGTGGAGGCCACTTCACAGATAAAAGGAATGCTTACAAAGTGCTTCATCAAGGGTACTATTGGCCAACATTGTTCAAAGACGCCAAAAAGTATGTGAGGAGGTGTGACAGTTGTCAGAGAATGGGTAAGCCAACACAAGAAGATGAGACGCCCTTACAAACCCAAGTGCTAGTAGAACCTTTCGAAATATGGGCCTTGGATTTTGTGGGACCAATCTATCCTTCATCACGAAAAAAAAGGTACATTTTAGTTTGCACTGATTACGTAACCAAGTGGGTAGAAGAAAAATCCCTTCATTTACAAAGATATTTTTACTCACTTTGATATTCCAAGAGAAATTGTGACAGATAACAGGGCACCATTTACATCCAATTCAATGAAAGAACTTACTCAAAGGTACCAAATAAAGAACTATACATATTCTCCATATCATCCGCAAGAAAATGGGCAGGTGGAGTCTACAAACAAGGTACTAGAAGCGATCCTAACAAAGACGGTCCAACAACATCACAAAGACTAGGCAGACAGGCTTTTCGAAGCACTGTGCGCTTATAGAACCACATGGAGAAATACCACAGGATTTACTCCATATGAGCTAGTGTATGTAAAACATGTTCTTATTCCTATTGAGCTCCAAGTGAAAACCTTTAGGACAACTGCACAACTAGGTGTAGATCTATTAGAGGCACCAAACCAGGGAATAGCCCAGCTCAATGAGCTGGATGAAATCAGGCAAGATGCAGTTCAACACACTGTTTTGGTACAAGAATAGAGAGCTCGATGGCATGATAAATTCATCAGGAAGAAAGTTTTCAAGCCTGGTGACTAGGCCCTCCTTTTTGATTTTCCGTTTAAGAACTTCAGAGGAAAACTCACTACAATATGGATGGGGCCTTACGAGATTGACACTATTTTCGATAATGGATCAGTCAAGTTAACAACAATTGATGACCTTCAACATTATTTTGTGGTCAATGGCCATCGAATGAGGCTGTATCAGTAGCCAACGTCTAAGGATAACTTTGTACGAGATATTTTACAACAGTATGAAATGGAGATAGTGGGCAGGGGGTCTCCTTCCCCCTCTTCCACCTCTGACTAAATCTTTTCTTTTATCTTTCTGAATGTATGTACATATTATTAAATATATATATATATATATATATATATATATATATATTAAATCAGTTTACTAGCGTGGTTAGATAAGGGCCTGTCTAAAAACCAACTTGCTGGCAGATGAGCCAAATAAAGTTTCTTGTCCACAATTGTTAGGCATTACTATATGTTCTTCAAATCAGTTAGTTTGTTCTCGAGCTAGATGGGAGGGGTGCATTACGACTCTCCTTCTGACATCTTTACCTCCATCGACATCAACACATCATCTGGGGGATAAAGTCAGAGATTTGAATGGTACCTAGAGGCTTGCATACATTAATGGCAGGATCTCTCGCTGACGACAGTGGGGAATCATTAATGCCTCCTGTCTTCCAGATCTTGCAGGACATTCGACATCAACACATCAATTCATGCCCAACAAGTTGTACTAGTGGAACCTTGAATCTCATTGTCATCAAAGGTGAGCAGTCTCGCATTGGTTAACAGTCTTCATCAATGGCTTGTAATCCAATGACTTCCACCCATATTCGACGACAACACATCTTTCACATCGATGCATTTGTTCCAGAAGTTTAGGTCGTGGTGAAGACAACTTAGTTATGATCTGTATGATAGTGTGACAGTCAGTGTGAATAAAAAGGAAGTTGGTTACAAGGAAGTTGCAATAGTTCAAATGGTCTCAAAAAGAGGAGGTTGTCTGCCTTCTTAGTAGATCTCTGCTAAAAGGAGGGACTTGCTTCTCGATAAAGAGCTTGGGACATAGTATGAATCCGGCTATCCATCCCCCTGTTTCTTCCCTTTCGTTGCAGTTATTTGCATCATCATCACAAATAACAAATTCGACATCTACAACTCTATTCCTTGCTTAGTTCTTATTTCAGATTTCAGTATTTTAATAAGTTCAGAACTCCACAAATTCGAATATTTTCTGAACCAGTTGTGAGTTAATTTAGTATAAGGCACCTTTTTTAGTTCTATATTTGTAAAGTACAGGGAAAGTAATGATAGGTCCAAGAGCACCAGAAAACACGGTAGCATTCCTGCACCTATGAAGAAATGACAATTCAGGAATTTCGCATCTACAATGGAAACAAGTAATTCCTTTTTGAGGTAAGTTTGCTTCAAGATTCTGATTGGTTTGTTAGGAACAATGGAATATCATTTTAACAACTTCTTGTGTCAATACAAACCATCCTCATTACTCAACCATTCAAAGTAGGGATATTCACTTATTAGGTGACCACCAACACCATAATTCCCATGTGTAGCACGATTGGCCACCCCTATACTCCTGTCATACGAATTTTACCCATGTTCATCCACTTCATCTGAGATTTTACCCACCCATACATATTATTGCTTGTTGCATGAATGATGAATTCGTGCAACGAGCTCACACTTAAGAGAAAACCCACGAACCTTAGTAATTGACCTTTTCATAAGTGGGAAATCGATAATGTTTGAATGATTCATGTTACATTGCATGAGTTTGAATCATCATTCCCGTACTAAGTCACCTCGCTATCATTACCACAAAATGGATTCATATCACCTTATCACAAATTTAAATGGTGCACCATGATGTTTCCAGATGCGTTATAACCAATTCTTGATCACCATCGTTTTGCAACCTCTGCTAGCAATTACCCATATTCACAAGACCCTTCCCTTCTCACTACTTTGTGTATCTTTCTTCGCCTCGCCCCTGTGAGTATTCTTCAATTCAGCTATAGAAAAACCTTTGTCCACACCTACATTTCAGCATGGTGATAAATCGGCATGAACTAGTCTCTCGGTGAGTGCTCGAAGTCATGCCTGAGTATCAAAGATGCAAGAAATTGTTTAATGAAGCAGGCTGACATAACTTTTTCGCCAAATTTTAGGGGTTTAATGATCAGGTTACTCTTCAGTTCACACACATTTGTGATGGATGATTGGATAGGGTTGCGAATATGGAGATAGAGGTTACAGAGGAGACCATAGACACTGTCACAGGCCTCCCCAGGACCAGAGAATACCGGTTCAAGAAATTGATGCTTGGCACGAAAATTTGCAACCAGTTTCTGAAGGCACAATACCAAAATGTGAGCTGGGCAAAGGGAGTTCCAAGGGAATACCTCATGGACGAGTGGAAAGCACCATTGGATTTTCTACAGAGGTATTTAACTTGTGAGGGGAGGTATGCCCTCACATACTAGTATCATGTTCGAATTTTGCTTCATTTTGAATCATAGGAATTGATAAATTTCCCATACTATCTGCACAAGAGTTTAGAAAAAATGGCTAAGATGGTAAGAAGGAATAGTCAAAACCCTCAGAGTAGCCTCTACCATCATGGGTTGGTAAAACTGTTGGTAGAAGCTGAGCTCTACAAAATAAATAAGACATGGGATTAGTTCCTGTGTGAGAATGAATTTATTAACCAAATCTCTATGGTAGTGGAAGAAGGGCCGAGTAATTTGGGCAAATGACAGAGAAAAGAAAGGATCCATGTGGCAACAAAAAAGAACTGATAGAAGTGGAAACGCGATAGAAAAAGGGGACGGCTAGGAATGGCAAACCAGAGAAGGATATTACAACAATTAAAACACCAATTGAGATTCCTCCAACTCATAGGATCACATGTCGCATGGCAAAACAAGTTGTTCCAAAAATTGATAAGCCAACCCTCGTGTACACACAGGTTGCAACACATAAAGACCCAATCCCTATTGACGATGATGGAGAGGATACTTTTCCCATTTTGAAGATCTTCAAAGTTTCTAAGCGTCCAAAGCTTGTGGAACAATCTCAGCGAGGTATAGAATTTACAAACCCAAACGGACCATAGGAAAACGATTTATTGAGCCGAATGAGCTTGTGGAGCCACATACACAGTTGTTAACCCTTGCAAAAGAAGGAGGATGTAATGATGAAATCTCGAAGGCTGTACACCAGGATGGGAAAGCAAAACTACAACCTAGAACTCCAAAGACTCCCAGCATTATTATTCCTGGACCTTCTAAGAAGGGAGTTGAAACTTGTGAGGGTTCAAATGTTCTAAAAGATGAATTTGTTAGTGAAAGTCCTCTGGAAAGGAATCTCAAGAAACAAAACAAAAAAGTTAATAAGTTGGATAAGGAAGTCATGGAGCTGTCTATCCTAAATAGGTGCATTGAAAGAGAGAATCAACAGTTAAAGGATTAGGGCAAGAAGTTTCAGGAAGAAATTGAAAAAATTCAATCTGAAACTAAAAATATCAATAAGAAGATGCATAAGATACTCCAGCCAGAACAACCAAGGAGGAGCGACATATTGGAAAAGAAGAACTCAGGCCTCAAGATCCTGATAAATGTTGCAGGACTCTCGTCGGATTGAAGGGATGGTGTATTTTAGTTCTGAACAATTTTTGAGATATCTTTGCATGAGGACATGAAAATAACCAGATGTGGGGGTAATGTTGAGCTCCCATTTTTTCACTCACCATACATCTCTTTTGTCCATTTACCCCCCCACCTAGACATTGAAATCCAACTTATTACCTCCTATTACTACCTATTTGCTTGCCTAAAGATCCTGATTACAACATGAGGTAAAATTTGTTTATTTCAATAATTTCTGAAGTTCTTGATAAATTAATTAGGATCTTTTAGCTATTTGTTTACCAATGATAAAAGACACTTACCTTTTCAATGCAACAGTTGTTCCCACACTATTCCTGGCTTTCCATTACCTACATAGGCATTCTGGTACCTAAGGTTGTAGCTTCTCCTAGCTGCGTGCACCCAGGATGGAGTTAGCAACATGGGTATTGTTCTTATGGTTAATGTAATGGCTACTGACCATTTCCATTGTGCCCAACAGTATTCTATTTACACAGGGATTGACCCATGAACAAATATTCTAGAGTAGCACCAGATTGGGGTCTGAACTCAGCACAAGACAATATCTAAGATGGTTGTAACGATTTCCTGAGATAGAGGAAATCGTGGTTAGTAAGATCCTTTAGTTTTGTTAATTCATTTTTGGCCCTGAGTTCCCAAGAACTGGGGAAAGCAATTTAATATGATATACTAAGAACTAGATATATATGAGGAGGTTTTGTCCGTGTAATTTTGAAGCTGTACATACTCTTTGCAAAAGAATGAAAAACTGTGTTATCCATTTCTTGTCTTGATATTATGATGGATGTGTTGTGAGTAAAGTAAGGCTTGATGTGTGATATTAATTAGGTTTTGATTTATCCTTGTTCATAAGAGTGGTGAGTTACTGAATCGTTTTCACTCACTACTTGGGAAGGCATGGGCCCACCTCCCCTGATAAGTTGATTTATCTGTATATTACATGTTATTTACTTTGCTGTAACTAGATTTTTGAACAGATTGGTGTGGAGAGATCTTTAGATTCTAAGTTTTTCTTGAGGTTTTGTGTGTTCTGTACCCATTGGGGATTTCTCTTAAGCTATGAATCAGATTTCCCTTAGTAGGATGGAGATGCTTTCATATGAACACATGGATTGAAAATAAACGATTTTATGCATGCATTTCACCAAAGTATATCTCCTCCTCTGTAGACATTTGAAGGTTGCATATGTTCCAATATTTATTTGTAGCTTACTTAATCTCAAATACCCCGTTTAAGTACTTCCCATAAATGATGAATAAGTAAGAACTCACCTCATTCACTGGATAAAGATAAATTAAGATCTAGAATTCATCTACTGTATATGTGACAACTTGGGGTTATAAAATGATATGCACAAGATTGATTCTAAATTAACAAGGGTTGGTTTATTGAGCACAGTCTAACGATCTAAAATGAGATGTATGAGCACGCTGAGACTTCCATAACTCATATCTATTCACAAGGAAATACTTCGTCACTTATTTTCAGATAAGAAGAATTAATATTAAATATAGAAGCTTTGTGATGACCTAGTCACATTTCAATAAACTTTGAATACATCTTTTACTGTTGGCAGAATGGATTGTCTCTGCAGAATAATCAGTTATTGTATTAAGACTTTATGGTATTAAGGGAATAGGTTGTTAATGAGATTTTGTCTTTGGGGATTTGAATTACTTGCTTGTTATGTGTGGTGTGACCTCTAGAGGTACTGTAGCAACGAGAGATAACATTTTTGGAGAGAAGAGCTTAGTTTAAATGCATGTTGTGTGTTTACATTCGAGTGTAACTATTGATTAGTGTACAAGCTGCGCGTTTAAATTCTTTGCTAAGAGTTGCAAGTGTTACCAGAATATAGTTACTTTGCTTCTTCATCAAGTAAAGTGTCAAGCTTTGTGGAAAGACTCTTTCAGAGTCATTCCCCTGTACACTGGTTATTGGGTGTAGGTAGGAATGCAGTGGCACCCTATGGTCTGTCATGCTTGTTATGAGGTAAGCCTCTTAGGTTAAGAATAGGGTTGGTTGCTAGGGAACATTCTCCAGCTGATTAGTCTCATGATAGGTCAGTAACATAATCAGATGGAGACTTGAGTGGATCCATAAAGTTGGTTGATACAGACATCTGCTTGGGAAATTGTTGTTTTGTTTTCATTAATCGATAGATGATTGCTTTTATAGAATTTACATGATTGATCCCTTAGTTGATTGTTAAGTTACAGTGTAGAGTAATGATAGTTTGGTTTGAGTTTTTTCTTTATCAAGTGATTGCTTAGTCCTCTTTCTCGTGGAAAGAAAAACTAGAGTATACTTACGTCAGTTACCTATACATACTGTGTCTACAGTTCATCAACTTACGAACTTGATTGACAATTTATGTGGGATTTTATTACAACAATTAAATAGCCCAACACTAGGGGAAACTATCAATGTCATGACTTCTACTACCTTGGAACAATTACAGTTACAACCTCTTCTTCGACCTACCCCAACCATTTTGGAATTAGCAGATAAGACTAGGGTTATACCTGAAGGAATTTTAGATCATATCATGGTTACTTTAGCCTTGTGGGAGTACCCAGTATATTTTCTTGTCATTCACTCAAAGGATCCTATCAAAGGCCATCCTGTCATTTTGGGAAGACCTTGGATAACCACAACCAATGCATTTATTGGCTGTAGAGAGGGGGAAATGACCATCTCAAATGGTCTCTCTATTTAGAAGCTCACCGTTTACCCCCCAGCTCAACCTATTATGGAGAATCTATGGTGGCTTGAATGTCCATATGAGAATGAGGACTGGGAAGAACTCGTATTTCCAAGTGACCATGCCTGGGCACTTTAGGAGCACACAACAAAAAATTTGCTAAACCAGTTTATTTCTGCTATCACATGTGTGTATTTTCCACACTCTTTTCCCCAATTTGAGTACATGTTTGGGGAAGAATTTTAGGAAAAATTGGACCCATCTATTTTTTCTTCGACATATTTCATCTTCGATATAGATGAGTCTGCCATGTCTTATATTATTCCCTACGAGATTAGTCCAGGGATATTTTTACATATAAACTCTGGGCTAGAAGCAGACCAACAAAAACAGTTAGTAAGTATCCTTAAAGAACAATCAGGAGAATTCACATGGGAATACACTGACATGAAGGGTATACACCCTGACACATGCATCCATCACATATATACCCAGGGGAAAGTAACACCTGTTAGGCAACCCCAGAGAAGGATGAAGCCAACACTCAAAGATATAGTCAAGGAGGAGATACAAAAGTTGTTAAATGTCGGATTTATTTATCCAATCTCCGACAGTAAGTGGGTATCCTTGCTTGTAGTGGTTCCAAAGAAAGTGACCAGGAAATGGAGAAATTGTGTTGATTTTCGGGAACTCAACAAAGCCACTCTGAAAGATTACTTTCCTCTCCCTTTCATTGACCAAGTTCTAGATACATTGTCTGGAATGAAGTATTTTTCCTTTTTAGATGGGTACAATGGGTACAATCATATTCTTATAGCACCCGAGGACCAAGACAATACTACCTTTACTTGTCCTTGGGGCACCTATGCCTATAGGCTCTTACCATTTGGATTGTGTAATTCTCTTGCCACATTTCAATGAGCAGTACTAGGGATATTTGCTGAAATTATTCATGATTGTGTGGAGGTTTACATGGATGACTTCAAAGTCTATGGAAACACTTACTAGGAAGCCTTAGACAACTTAGAAAAATTCCTTATCAGGTGCCAAGAAATGAACCTGTCTCTAATTCATGAAAAATATAAAATGTTGTTAACTGGAGGAGTGGTTCTAGGACATCATGTTTCATCTGAAGGGATAAAAGTCGATCTTGCAAAGATTGAGGTCATCATCAAACTTCCATCCCCCAAGAATCAGAAAGAGGTAAAAATCTTTCTTGGACATGCCGGATACTACCGACGGTTTATTGAAAATTTTACAAAGATAACTACACCTATGTTTGGATTGCTAATAAAAGATGTTGAATATGTTTGGACTGAGCAGTGTCAAACTACCTTTGAAACCCTGAAAGCCAAGCTGTCTGTGGCACCAGTTCTTAGAGGGCCCAATTGGACTCTCCCATTTCATATATCCATTGATGCCTCTGACACTGCAATAGGAGGGGTATTAGGACAGAAAGAGGACCAACAATCCTATGCCATTTATTTTGTGAGCAAGAATTTTTCCCCTGCCGATTTAAACTATATAGTTATCGGGAAGGAATTCTTGGCAGTTGTTCATGCTATTAACAAGTTTTGTGATTACATTATAGGTTATGGAGTATTTGTCCATACAGATCATTCCGCCATTAGATTTATCATGAACAAACCCATAACTAATGGCCAAGTGACTAGGTGGCTCCTATTATTAGAAGAATTTAATATCAATGTGCTTGACCGACCTGGAAAGGATAATGTAGTAGCTGATTTTATTTCACGAATAAAAAATGACAATGATGATGATATCCCTATAGATGATAGTTTCCCAGATGAACACCTTTTTTCCCTTTCTATCAATACCCCATGGTTTGCAGATATGGAAAACTACCTGTCTACTAGGAAGTTACCGTCTCATTTGTCACCTCATGAAAAGAGGAACATTATTACACAGAGTGCTAATTACTCTTGGGTTGGTCATGACCTTTTTCGCACAGTCCCCAATTTGATTATTTGTAGATGTGTCCAAGAGGATGAGGTACCTGAAATACTACGAAGTTGTCATGATGGACCATGTGGTGGCCATTGATTGTTAAGTTCCAGTGTAGAGTAATGATAGTTTCGTTTGAGTTTTTTCTTGATCAAGTGATTTCTTAGTCCTCTTGCTCATGGAAAGAAAAACTAGAGTATACTTACGTCAGTTACCTGCACATACTGTGTCTGTAGTTCATCAACTTACGAACCTGGTTGAAAATTTATGTGGGATTTTATTATAGAAATTAAATATCCCAACACTAGGGGCAGCTATCAATGTCATGACTGCTGCTACCTTGGAACAATTATAGTTACAACCTCTTCTTCAGCCTACCCCAACCATTTTGGAATTAGCAGATAAGACTAGGGTTATACCTGAAGGAATTTTAGATCATATCATGGTTACTTTAGACTCGTGGGAGTACCCAGTATATTTTCTTGTCATTCACTCAAAGGATCCTATCAAAGGCCATCCCATCATTTTTGGAAGACTTGGATATACACAACCAATGCATTTATTGGCTGTAGAGAGGGGGAAATGACCATCTCAAATGATCTCTCTATCCAGAAGCTCACCATTTACCCCCCAGCTCAACCTATTATGGAGAATCTATGGTGGCTTGAATGTCCATATGAGAATGAGGACTGGGAAGAACCTATATTGCCAAGTGACCATGCCTGGGAACTTCAAGAACACACAACAAAAAATTTGCTAAACCAGTTTATTTCTGCTATCACATGTGTGGATTTTCCACACTCTTTTCCCCAATTTGAGTACATGTTTGGGGAAGAATTTCAGGAAAAATTGGACCCATCCATTTTTTCTTTGACATATTTCATCTTCGAGATAGATGAGTCTGCCATGTCTTATACTATTCCCTACGAGATTAGTCTAGGGAAATTTTTACATATAAACTCCAGGTTAGATGCAGACCAAAAAAAACAGTTAGTAAGTATCCTTAAAGAACAATCATGAGAATTTACATGGGAATACACTAACAAGAAGGGTATACACCCTGACACATGCATCCATCACATATATACCCAAGGGGAAGTAACACCTGTTAGCAACCCCAGAGAAGGATGAAGCCAACACTCAAAGATATAGTCAAGGAGGAGATCCAAAAGTTGTTAAGTGTCAGATTTATTTATTCCATCTCCGACGGTAAGTGGGTATACCCACTTGTAGTGGTTCCAAAGAAAGTGACCAGGAAATGGAGAATTTGTGTTGATTTCCAGGAACTGAACAAAGCCACTCTGAAAGATTACGTTCCTCTCCCTTTCATTGACCAAGTTCTAGATACATTGTTTGGAAAGAAGTATTTTTCCTTTTTAGATGGGTACATCAGGTACAATCATATTCTTTGTGGATAATGCGAAAAAGGCATAACATAGTGGATACCTATCCTATATGATGGGTAATGAACATACCTTCCCAAGGTGACAAATGGTCGACAAAGTACTGAAAACTACAAGAATCCCAGGTTAATACTGCAAAAACGAACTCGATCCACGTTTGTATTAGTCCATTAGGCGCCAAAAATGGTTTAAACTATAGAAAGTGGGTAAAAATGATTTATAAATAGTAACAAAATCAGAAATTACTATACCATTTTGATTTTTTTACCCAACTAGTGCAAATTGGACAAAAATTCCTCCAAGATTCAAATGACGATTGTGGGAGCATTCGATAACGAAATCACGAGCCACCTAGATCATGTAATTCTTGATCTCTTCCTCTTCAATTTCAATGGATTACATTTTAGAATTAGGTTTATATTTTTAGTTATTTAAAGCGTAAAGCATAGATTTCGGTGTACGCAAGTTGTTCGTGATTAGGTCACGTATACAACGAGGTATACACTCTTGTACTAACTACAAGGGGTGTATATTGATCCCTACATGCGACTATGTGCAAAGGAAGCCGGGTACAGGCACGCAAATGACCAAAATGAAGGGTTCTAACTCAAAATTATGTTTTTCTTTGACAGGATGTTGCTAGAATGGCGAGAAAGGGAACATGAGGAGGTTGATGCCGCTGTAGATCGAGATCTGGGGGCCCAAATGGCCTTAAAGTGATGCACTTTGTATAATTTTTCGGCTCTCAAAGGAATGAGAGACCAAGTTAGGTTGTTGGAGATGTTGGTGGGTTACTGGGACCATGATAGTGAGAGATTCAATCTCGATGGGAAACCATTAAGAATTGAGGTAGAGGACATTTGCTTTTTGACTGGTCTATCACGCCAAGGGGAGGTTGTGAACCTCAAGTCCTGGGTAGTAGGTAGAGGGATGAATATAGAAGAATATATTGACGCCCACTGTGTAGCAGGGACTCCTACGGTAGGGAGTCAAGTCCCTATCCGGGTAATAAACAACCTCAGTTTGAAGATCATTGTCCTAGTTTTGACTAGGATCACAGGTTTGGCCTCGTTGCACCAGGCATTGAGGCCGCTCATGTTCTATGCAGTGCAGTGTGTGAGACCCACAATGTACGAGTAGTGTACCTCACTACTAGCCAATATGAAGAGCTAGTTGATGGAGTGTAAATAGGGGGGTAAAAAAAATTCGGGTTTGCCTCCATCTCGTGCAGTTTCTTTTTCGAGCGAGTTCCAGGTTTGGGACCTAGAGTGGAGATTTGTCCATGGGGACCTTGCGATCCAGCCATGGCACGGTGGACCGAGGTGATAAGGAAATAGGGAGGAGGTAGGGTTCCAAGACCCTACAATGAGGAATTCTTCTATTGGTGGCAGCAACAGGTCATCACTCAGGATGACTATCCTCACCAGGGGATTGACTTCAGAGGAGATCTAGACATGCCACTTCCACCAGGGTCTGCCTATGGTGACATAGGTATGTCAAAAAGTTTTTACATATTTCATTTTTTTGTATTTTTTATAATTAGGAAAAAAATATTTTTGGATGGTGCTTAAGTATTGACTAGACTTTATGTGCTACAGACGTGGGTTTGTGATGGCCAGAGGGTTTCCCTCGACATCGATGAAGGAACTAGGGAGATGAAGTGGTGGGAGGAGAACCTAGGAGGGCACTACAAAACATACAGGGAAACCTGTCATGTCTGACTCACAAGATACCCATGGTTCAGGTAGAGGATCTTCCTGAAGTCATGCAGAGACAGGTGGTTGGTGTACCCAGGGCATGGGTACGACTCTTTCGACGTCTCACAAACGTTGTGGTTTGTTACCATGATACACATATAGTGCCACATGTGTAGATGTCGTGGGATATTATGATACTGACTGTATATGTATTGATGGTGTTAACCTCATTTTGTACTATAAACACCATATTTTTTGAAATATATAAAAAGGGATCTTCGGATTTACTTACATTTTACAATGTGTACATTGGTTAGATGGTTTTCTTTGCTTTTAATTGTGTGACAAATGCCAATATAAAACATAGTTATCGTAAGCATTGGATACATGATTAGAACTCCTAGGAATATGATAATATGTAATAAAATCAATTTGTCGTTCTAAAATATGTACCTGTAGGAATTGTCGGAGTAAAGTAGGATCATGCATGCAGTAATGGCCGTTCAACTGAAATACTACTAACTGGGAATCCATGAGAACTTCTAATGAATGAATGCCATGTGAGATAGCATCGTGCAATAGTTCTATAACGACGCTATATGCGAACACATTATTCATGGATGGCCTTAGGCATACGCCTCCTGAAGACACCAGTAGACCCTTGGGAGAATAAACCACCCAAGCAGGGGAAGCCAAGTTCCATGTATGATGACTGGTCCCGTCTGCGAATCCTAAGTAGACTGATGAGTTTGTTGACATCTGTCAACCAAGTGAAAAATCGATAAGAAAATTGAAGACAAAAAAGGAAAGAGATTTATACACTAAATTACATTAGTATACAAATAGTTCCGCCAAAGTGTGGGGCTCAAGAGTAGTATCTTTTCAAGTAGAGCCCATTTCTGGGCTCGAAAAACTTATTCTCTTCATAATCTTCTAAATCATAGGCCCCTTTTTCTAAAACATGTCCCACGATGTAAGGACTGTGCCACATGGGTTGAAGCCTGCCTTACTCCAGTGGTTCTTTAGCTTAATCATATAAGAGGACCAAGTCACCCTCGGCGTACAACCGAGGACAAACAGACTTATCGTACTGGACCTTAAAACATCGTTTGTTCACCTCGATAGCTGTAGAAGAGTCTCGACACTGCTCATCAAGACTCTCTAGGTATACAAGGCGTTGCTCGAGATTGGAGGTGTCAAGTAGGAGCGCGACTGCCAACTTAAGAGAAGGGATTTCACATTCAATGGGTAATATCGACTCCACACCATGTACTAACTAGAAAGGGGAAAATCCAGTGGAAGTCTTGACCGAGGTTCGATATGCCCATAGTGCAGGATATGGCATGATGTGCCAGTCATATTTACTCTGACTGACAGTTTTTTGCAAAACGGTCTTGAGAGACTTGTTGATGACCTCTACTTGCCCATTTTCCTGGGGACAATAAGGAGAAGAATTACCATGTTTAAACCCCAGCTTAGCTGCTAGTTCTTCCATCATCTCATTCTGAAATTGATTGCCATGGTCAGTGACAATCTCACTCGGGATACTGAACCGGGCGATAATCTGATTGAATACGAAGAAAGCTGTAGTCTTCCCATCGGATTTAACTATAGGCATGGCCTCTACCCACTTAGTAAATTAGTTGATGGCCATGATAATGTGCTAATTCCCCCTAGCTGAAGTATTCTTGCAATCGATGAAGTCCACCCCCCACTTGGTGAAGGGATCGACGGTAATGACTAGATGAAGAGAGGATGGATGCGAGTGCATTTTTAGAGTGAACACTTGGCAGGGGTGAGAATTCTTAACCGCTTCAATCCTTAAAGATAGTAGGCCAAAAATAATTGACTTGCAATTTTTTTTGGGCTGTCGCAAGCCCAGATAGATGACCACCACAAGCCCCACTGTGGCAATCGTTCAGAATAGACTCAGCTTCTCCGTGAGTTAAACAACGATGTAGGATATCGTATATTCCTCGATGATACAAAGTGTCACCAACGATAGTATACTTTTTATCTTGGTACCTTATACACCATCGATCATCTCGTGAGAGATGTTGAGTGAACTTCAAAGTATGAAGATAGAGCACGATGTCTCCATACTAGCTGTTAGACGATGAGACAAGAAAAATGTGTTTGTCCTAAAACGAATAAACCTGGATAACATCCTCATATAATCGTGGAAAATCAGATATCAACTCCACAAATACTAGGGATTTCTTGGATTTCGTGGAAGCGAAATCGAGATTAAACTCCTATAAAATGACAATCCATTTATTGTATTTTCCCCCTATGATACACGGGGTAAGGATGTATTGAAATGGATTGACATCAACAATCACTGTAGTCTTACAAAATAATATATAATGACGCAAACGCTGGAATGCATGAATGGTAGCCAAAGCTAACTTTTCAACATGAGTGTAATTGAGCTCAGGACCGAGTAATGTTCGACTAAGATAGTAAATGACGTGCTCATGGAGCTTATCATCCTCCTGAACTATAACCATACCAATCATATCTTCAGACACGATGATATAAAGCAAGTAATCTCTACTATAGTCGAGAGGCTTCAGTAGAGGCGCCGACACCAAAGCTTTCTTCAAAGCATCGAAGGACTCCTGGGCTTGCTTATTCCAGATAAAAGGGGTGTCCTTCTTCAAAAGATGCATGAAACCTTTAGTGATAGTGGCATAGTTCACTATAAACCTATGAAGAAATTTATCTTTCCCCTATAGACCCTGAATTTGTCTAATCGTGTGTGGGGGAGGCAACTGAAGTATTGCCTCGACCTTAAGAGGATCTACCATGATCCTAGTCTCAAAAACAAGAAAAACTAAAAGATGACTAGACTTAACGCAAAAGATGCACTTGTGAGGGTTCAAATGGATTCTATAATAACGACATATTTCAAAAACAAGTTGAAGGTGAATAATGTGATCCCCTCTCTTATGAGATTGAGCAACAAGATCATCAAGGTAAGCTTCGTCTAAGTGCTTAAGATAGTGAAACACGAAAGTCATGGCACACTGAAAGGTTGCTCCGGTGTTTTTAAGGCCGAAAGGCATATTCTGGTATGAAAAAGTACCCCAAGGATAATAAATGTCGTCTTGTGTTGATCCTCGGGTTTGATTTGAATTTGATTATATCCTAAAAATCCATCCATAAAAGAAAATACTTCGCTTCTCTCACACTTGTCGAGAATCTGATCGATGAAGGGTGTGGGGAAGTTATTTTTCGGACATGCCTTATTCAGGTCACAAAAATCCATACATACACGGATGGTTCCTCGCTTCTTATCTACAGGAACGGGGTTGGATACCCATTCAGTTAAAGGAACTGGGTAGATGAAGCCAACATTAAGTAGGTTCTCCACCTTTGCCTTAATAATAAGGGCCTTTCGAGGATTTACAACTCTAAGACGTTTTTGAATAGGTTTAGCATCCAGATTGGTTGGTTGGGCATCATTCTAGCTGGAATGTTCTGTTGAGGATTATAGAAAATACCCCCAGTCAAATTAGATCCAAGTTGGGGGTTTCCCAAAGTGTGAAACTGACCTCCCCCAGGTTGGAAATCGGAGGATAGCAGAGGATTCATCATGCCAAATGTATTGGCCAGAATCTGTGTCGAGGAGGTAGGATTATAGGAGAGAACTTGAGTCAAAGCTTATCTGCCAAGTTGACTATTCCACCTAGATGTACGAGGATTGGACCCAGGGTTAAAAGCATGCATACCTCCCATATTAGGAGTCATTTGAGGTATTTTAGATCCTCCAAATGAAAAAGGAGTGTAAGGAGGTGTACTTCCCCCAAGTCCAATGCGAGCATTAGGGCTGGCAGCTGGGATGGAGTTCGAAAACTGTGAGGTGAAGTTAGGCATACCATAAAAAAATGGACTAGAAGCCATAGGGATGGACTGAACATTATATCCCAGTGAGCGGCCAAGGGAACCAAATGGGTCCGAGGTGGTCTAATGAACATTAACTATGGGTCGGGCCATGGTAATGATAGGTGCCTCCAATACCACAACCATGGAGGTTGCAGGAGTCAAAGGGGTGCCATTAACTATAGCAGGTGCATTGTTCAACCCAAATGGCATTACCGTATATCGATAACTTCCCCATTCTGTCACAAAGGTAGTCTTATGTCTATCTTCGGGCACAATCTTTATCTGATGGTATCCTAAAAATCCATCGCTGAATGAGTAGGCCTCCTTACCACCTACATTTTCTAATACTTCATCTGTAAAGGGGGTCAGAAACGGGTCATGCAAACAGGCATCATTCAACTTCCCTAGGTCTACACAAATTCTAATACCCCCTATTTACGTGTCTTGAACCACCATTGGACTTATCCCTTCAGACTCTGTGATAGGTTCAATTACACCAACTTCTATCATTTTGTCAAGCTCTGATTTCACTTTTTCCTTGTACTTCGGATTCAATCTATAAGGTATCTGTCTTACTAGCTTCACATCTGGTTTTAAAGGGATATTCATCTCACCCAATTATCCAACTATTCCCTTCATCTCTGCAAATGTTTTTGAAAAGAGATTCTGATATTCACACAATAGGTCTGCAATTTTTTCCACGATCTCATCATTCCAATAATCACCAATGTTTGTAAACTTTAGTTTCTCCTTCATGCCAATCTTCACTTTGCACACTCTTAAGGGATTCACATATGTGTTGGATTCAAGTGTTGGACCTACTATGTCACACTCTCCTTAAGTCTCTGGTACATGTACGCTTCTTGGGTCTTCTTCTTCTTGGTCTTCCTTGATAACATTATAACTTTATAATAGTTCATGGACTGTCGTAGACGCTCTGTGTGCACTAGATGTAGGTACTATTTCTACTTGACCTTCTTCCATAAAAAATTTACCTCTAATTACTTGTAAAGTTGCACCTACTAAAGGTGACTCAAATTCAAAATTGAATTTTACCTTAAAGTTTTGGGTGATGTCTTCCTATTTCGTTGTCCCTCTGCACATTTCTAGCTCTAAATGCCAGTTCTTGGGAACTGTCTCCAATGTATGTATGAACTTGTGCGTCCATTCCTGTTTCGGTACATGCCTCCAAGTTGTCATGCATCGTGCAACATGATCCTTTGGATCACTCATCCCCATATACTTGTGCATTATTTATTTTATTCCAAACCTTATCTGCATAAACCTTTTACAATTTTGTCAATGCTCTATCCCTTCCTTATGGGTTTTCCACCATCTCGTTGGACTTTCTCTTAGTGCAACACCTAATGCTAACAATATTTACAGTTTAGGTATATGCAAATCAAATTCATTGACAAAATAACTTACCTTACTTAATCCCTCAAACTTTGGCATATCATGTACCTCTATTCTAATCCAGCACAAAGAATGAGTAATGTGATCAATACACCTTCTGGTCGACACTTCATGCAACCGGTGCTGCAATTGTTCAAGTCCTTTCTTCGAGTCTTCTATAGTAGGATTGACATAGGCATCCATGCGCGTTGTCATATTACATAAGTTATCGATTTTATTTCTCACGGGCTCTACATATCTTCGTTCCTCCATAGGGTCTAATGGCGCAATGACCTTTAAGCCTCCTCCTTCAAAAATCATCTCTCTTTTCTTCAATTTAATGATCTCCTAATTGTCGAATTCCCAATCCAGTCCAAGAAAATCTGAGTATAGTTGATTATTATCAACAATCTCAATCACCTCAAAGTCTTCTACACTACGCACTCCATCTATGTTAACAAGTACTCTTGCCAATCTCCCTATCGATATTATCTTATTTTGGTTGGCCAACCTCAACTGAACAGTTGACCAAACTAGCTTTGGTTTCCCCATCATCTCCCATGTCTTCCTTGAAAGAACATTGAGATCTTATCCTAAATCTAAAATGACATTTCCCATGTGTTGGGCTCGAGACATGATCAGTTTTATGACAATAATTAGATACTTTTTCCGAATGTACATATGTGTTTTTCATGTTTTGGAGAAGATTTTTGAAGATTTTTGTGCCAAAACGTTATGATCCACACTAGGTATGTATAATTCGTGTTTTATGTTGATCTTGAGTATAATTAATCACTTTTTTATGTTTCCAAGGATCTAATTCATGTTTTTTGGTGTTACAGGGAAAAATTGCATTACGTTTCTACTTCTGGCACTCAGTCTGACACTCCATCCAATACTCGATCCGACACTCCGTCCAGTGCCTCGTCTTGCACAAAAACGATGGGCGATTTGGCGGTTATGGTATTGGCAGTCAGTGATGGGCGAATCAGGAACATGGGTTTTTCTCGTGCTTTCCCCCTCTAGCTACTGAACTCTTGATAACTCGGTTTGGGCTGTTGAACATGGCGATTATTGGCTTGCTCCATTTCGGTAGTTAGGGCACCATTAATGTAATTTGTTGCTTTTAGAGTGTTTCGACCCTCCAATGGTCGACCACTTGGTCTATAAAGCTTATAAATACCACCGTGGTGGTCATACAATAGTTAAGAAACTGAAGAAGTAGAGGATTAGAGACAAATACGATTTTCCTTCGTTTTTGCTATTTTCAATTGCCAAAATTATATAAGATTGTGTTTTTTCAAGTTTTAATGGTGAAATCATTTTACTGAGCTCGTGATGTGCATTTGAGAAGTGACCACGACTTGCTGGGGGGCCCACCAGTAGTCTGGTAACAATTCTGTGTTATTTATGCATTTCATAGCTTAGATGTCTTTTATCTCATTTCATGTACATGCATTGTTATTTTCCTTTGTTATATAATTTGTTGTTGTAGCTTTACTGTTTAGTTCTTTTGCAGGTTAGTATGAAGCCTTTTGTTAATATGCATTGATTTTGTAATTAGTAGGAACGAGTTTTCAAACTCATACACTAACCCCATGTGCAATTAAATATTATATTCTATCTTATTTATGCTTTTAAAATCAAGTTTAAAACATAGTAGAACAAAGTTTTAGTTTATGTTTTATTTAACGAGGCTTCAGTGGATGGATAGGGTTAGTTTCAGTTTTTATTTGTAGATTGCCTATTCAATTGTTATTTAGATTTTGCTTAACTAGTTGTTGATTAATTTGTTCATTAGTTTACTTGCGATATGCTAGAATCATGTTTTAATTTTTGTTTATACGCATTTTCCTTTTTGCAATTTGAATTGTTAAAATAGATATAGCATAGTTTTATTTTATGCGATTTCTTTCCTAGAATTAGATTGCAATTCCAATTCTTAGTTAATGATTGAATTTAGTTATGAGTTTTGCTTACATAGCATAGAGTACAATTATAATCTCGTTATACTATTGATGGTTAATGCATGAGTAATAATCACATGAATATGCAGGGTAATTAACGTTGTTTCCGTAATGGCTAAGTTCTCACTGGATTGCTTAATCCACACCTTTCACTTTGCTATTGAAATCAGTATTGAGCTTATACCTCTTGAATTATCTTTCATTGTCAAGTGCCATCGAGATATTATAAGACACCGGAGACATTAACACAACCACCAACATTATATTTGAGTTTTTATAGGTTAAAAGATAGTTTCTTGCTTTTGTAGATTAGAAAATAGTTTTCTTGTTGTTGTAGGATAGATAGTCTTTTGCTTTGGTAGATTAAAGAGTAGTTTGCTTATCATAGATTATAGGTTAGTTGTTAGTTCTTCCTTCTTTCAATTAAATAGATTTCCTTTTATGAATTAGAAATAGTTGTATTAAGAATAGAGTTCACTTGTCTCTTAGTTAGTTGATTATTGAGTAGTCTTAATTAGTTTACTTGCTGTAGAAGTTATCCTAGGGTAGTTAACTATTTACTTTCTTTAATAGGTTAATTGCTTACTTATCTATTCTTTCTTTGATAGTATAGTTGCTTGTTTATTTACTTGCTTTCATAGGATAGTTGTTCATTGAATTTAGGTAGGCTAGTTAAATATTTGCTTTTGCTATTTGTTTATTGTTATTCTTAAATAATTGCTTTTGTTTATTGATGAAGTAGTTTGCTTCAAGTAGGGTTTTCACTTATTTTCCTAGAACTATCCATCGATCCTTGGTTCAAAAGTACT
>ML799759.1:24624-49646 GCA_009831015.1 Picea engelmannii
ACTTTCTGAGTACATATCAGAGCAGCCAAAACTAGCAAAATATGGGAACCCTGGAAACCCTGTAGTGACCATAACCATTACCGAGGTCTCCATTGGAAACACTCTCATAGACCTAGGTGTTGAGCTCCCATTTTGTCACTCACCATACACCTCTTTTGGACATTTATCCCCCTACCTTGGCATTGAAATCCAACTTATTACCTCCTATTACTACCTATTTGCTTGCCTAAAGATCCTGATTACAACATGAGGTAAAAGTTGTTTATTTCAATAATTTCTGAAGTTCTTGATAAAAAAATTAGGATCTTTTAGCTATTTCTTTACCAATGATAAAAGACACTTACCTTTTCAATGCAATAGATGTTCCTGCACTATTCCTGGCTTTCTAGTACCTATGCAGGCATTCCGGTACCTAAGGTTGTAGCTTCTCCTAGCTTTGCGCACCCAAGATGGAGTTATCAACATGGGTATTGTTCCTATGGTTAATGTAATGGATGTTGACCATTTCCCTTGCACCCAAGAGTCTTCTATTTACACAGGGATTAACCTATGAACAAATATTCTAGAGTAGCACCAGATCGGGGTCTGAAATCAGCACAGGATGATATCTAAGATGGTTGTAACGATTTCCTAAGATAGAGGAAATTGTGGTTAGTAAGATCCTTTGGTTTTGTTAAGTCATTTTTGGCCCTGAGTTCCTGAGAACTGGGGAAAGCAATGTAATCTGATATACTCAGAACCAGATATATATGAGGGGATTTTCTCTGCGTAATTTTGAAGCTGTACATACTCTTTGTAAAAGAATGAAAAACCGTGTTATCCATTTATTGTCTTGATATTATGATGGATGTGATGTGAGTAAAGTAAGGGTTGATGTGTGATATTAATTAGGTTTTGATTTATCCTTGTTCATAAGCGTGGTGAGTTACTGAATCATTTTCGCTCACTACTTGGGAAGGCATGGGCCCACCTCCCCTGGTAAGTTGATTTATCTGTATATTACATGTTATTTACTTTGCCGTAGCTACATTTTTGAACTGATTGGTGTGGAGAGATCTTTAGATTCTAAGTTTTGCTTGAGGTTTTGTGTTTTATGTACCCATTGGGGATTTCTCTTAAGCTGTTAATTAGATTTCCCTTATTACGATGGAGATGCTTTCATATGAACACATAGATTGCAAATACACGTATTTATGCATGTATTTCACCAAATTATATCTCTTCCTCTGTAGACATCTGAAGGTCACATATGTTCCAATATTTATTTGTAGCTTACTTAATCTCAAATGCCCCGTTTAAGTACTTCCCATAAATGATGAATAAGTAAGAACTCACCTCATTCACTGGATAAAGATAAATTAAGATCTAGAATTCATCTACTGTATATGTGACAACTTGGGGTTATAATACGATATGCACAGGATTGATTCTAAATTAACAAGGGACGGTTTATTGAGCACATTCTAAAGATCTGAAATGAGATGTATGAGCACGTTGAGACTTCCATAACTCATATCTATTCACAAGGAAATACTTCATCACTTATTTTAAGATAAGAAGAATTAATATTAAATATAGAAGCTTTGTGATGACCTGGTCACATTTCAATAAACTTTGAATACATCTTTTACTGTTGACATAATGGATTGTCTCTGCAGAATAATCAGTTACAGTATTCAGACTCTATGGTATTAAGGGCATAGGTTGCTAATGAGATTCTGTCTTTGGGGATTTGATTTACTTTCTTGTTATGCATAGTGTGACCTCTAGAGGTACTGTATAAATGAGAGATAACATTTCAGGAGTGAAGAGATTAGTTTAAATGCATGTTGTGTGTTTACATTCAAGTGTAACTATTGATTAGTGTACAAGATGCGTGTTTAAATTCTTTGCTGAGAGTTGCAAGTGTTCCCAGAATATAGTTACTTTGCTGCTTCATCCAATAAAGTGTCAAGATTTGTGACAAGACTCTTTCAGGGTCATTCCCCTGTACACTGGTTGTTGTGTGTAGGTAAGAATGCAGTGGCACCCTGTGGTCTGTCATGCTTGTTATGAGGTAATCCTCTTAGGTTAAGAATAGGGTTGGTTTCTAGGGAACGTTCTCCAGCTGATTAGTCTCCTGATAGGTCAGTAACATAATCAGATGGAGACTTGAGTGGATCCATAAAGTTGGCTGATACAAACATCTGCTTGGGAAATCATTTTTTTGTTTTCATTAATTGATAGATGATTGCTTTTTATAGAATTTACATGATTGATCCCTTAGTTGATTGTTAAGTTCCAGTGTAGAGTAATGATAGTTTGGTTTGAGTTTTTGCTTGATCAAGTGATTTCTTAGTCCTCTTGCTCCTAGAAAGACAAACTAGAGTATACTTCTGTCAGTTACCTGCACATACTGTGTTTATAGTTCATCAACTTACAAATCTGGTTAATAATTTATGTAGGATTTTATTACAACAATTAAATAGCCCAACATTTTGGTGCCGTTGTTGGGGAACTGCTAAAAGGTAAATGGTAAGAAGTTAGATTTGTTTCACAGTTTGATTGTTTTCTTGAAGTGTTTTGTCCATAATGGTGGCCAAAAGATAGTAAGATGAAAGGTAAGAACATGTGCTACCACTATTGTGAGTCCTTCCAAACCCTATCTGGCATATGGTTAACTCATGGTTAGGCCTAGGGATAGCAAGGGTAGATTTTTAAAAACTAATTTTCCAGAAAATTTATTTGGTGGAAATAAAACTCCTCCTATTAATCCGACTGAAAGATACACAGGAAGCTCACAGAGGGAGGGTTCTACATCAAAGGTGGCTACCCCACAATCTGAACAAACAGTGGAAAAGGTCCAGGAAGAAGAGGGAGAATTCTAGGACCAACCAACTAAAGGGCCACATGTTGGGAAGCCAGACATCGATCCAACATTAGAGAAGACTGTTAACCTTAAGCATATACATAAATTGCTCAAAACAACCCACATTGTGGTCATTTCACAAGTGGAAACTTTTGTGGTGGGAGGAAATCTAAGATTGCAAATAGGAGACAACTTTACCCTTCATCAATGATCAGAATCCAGTATCTGAACCACCACTCTCACCAAGCCCAGAGGAATTTAGTCTAGTTGCATACATGGCAGACGAAGAAGAAATAAATAGGGAACCAGAAGGAGAATCTACCTTCGGATTCCCCATACTTGATTTAATGCCAAATGTAAACATGAAAAATATTCCCCCATCAGTCCTTCCAAATTTCATAGGTATGGTTACAGAGGATCTAGATGCTTTTATTTTTGAATTTGACATTCTCTGCAGAAGTTATAACTATGTTGATGATGCACAAAAATTAAAATTGTTTCCAGCAACCTTAAAGACTCTTCTCTAAGATGGTTTATGGGACTTGAAGACTATTCTATCTGATCTTGGGAAGACATGAAAAGTAATTTTATTAAAAAATATCAAGATTACTATAGAACCCGAGACTCCCGCAATGACACCTTTAATATGCAACAATCAGAAGAAGAGAGTCTCAAAGACTACGTAGAAAGGTTTCTCTATAATCTTCAGAAAACCAAACAAAGTACTTTAAACAATGATACCATTCGGACGATCTTCCTTAAAGGAATACAAGAAGAATAGATTGATGTGCTAAATCTAATGGGTGCAGGTGATATCTCTCAATTTCCATTTGCTACCATTTGCGATTTATGCAGGAGATATTCTAGGAATCGAGCAAAATGTGGTAAGGGAATACAGGATGTTTTACCAAAAGTAACAAGATCTATTGCAGGAGGTGGAGTATCAAGGATAAAATTAGGAAATTTATTGGAAAATTTTAAAACAAAGATTCTTGGTACTCTTAGTTCTCAACTAGATATGTTTCAAGTTAAGAAAAAGCAAGAAGAAGGGAAAGCTGTTGTATATTTTTTTTGTCCCCGCTGTCGAAAGAAGCATGCATCTAACGAATTTCCATTGGATAATGTGCAGGTTTGTGCAATATGTGTGGAGGATCACGAGATGGAGAATTTCCCCTCACTGTCTGGACTTAAACCTATATATAAATAAAATAGGGAGGTGGCAGAACCTTCTTTTCAAGTTGTATTAAAGAAACCATGGCATCCGAGAGCCTAAGTTATGTCCCAAGATCCCTTTTCATCATATTTTTTACCCTATAATGCTTATCAACAACAGTGGAACACTCAAATTCCATGGAAAAACACTTGGCCACAACAACAAACTCAAACCCAACCTTGGAAACAAAATTTGAGAGGTAACCCTCAAGGGATGATGCCTCAACAACAGATCCCAATGGCCTATCCTAATTATCCACAATACCCCCCACCCATGCCATCTTTGTATCCGCTTACCCAAACAAAAAACCCACAATTACCTCAGCTGACTGCAAACCAAAACCCTCCCATACCAACACAAATGCCTACACAGCTGGTACCAAATCCAAACAACAGAGATGGACAACCTGCCTTTACTGCTAAAATGAAACCTTTCCTGACTTACCTGATCACTCCGATGCCTCTTCAAAATATACATTTTAGATCAGGTAAATTCGTGAAAGAAAGAGATTCCACAATTGTCATCGAGGAAGAAGAAGAAATTATTGAACAACCAACAAATGATAACCAACCCAGAAACATAATTACTCCCTCCTCTCAGACAAAAACATCTACTACTCCTATGGAACAACCAAAAGCACCTAAACTTCCACCTTACCCAGAAAGGTTTTCCATAGAAAAGCCAATAGTCCTCCCTGAATTCGACTTGGAAGCTGAGCTACGAAATGTTTGTGTCAAAATCCCGCTGCTGCAAGCTATAAAGGATATTCCCATTTATGAAAAAACTGTCAGGGAATTATGCATTAATAAACTTGGAAGAAAACGAAAGAACCCCCCACTATTCACGTAGTAGGTCAGTTGGTCGAACTGATGTCTGGGAAACCATTGGTGAAAAAGTACGGAGATCCCAGAAATCCCATAGTCACCATTTCCATCAATGATGTTTCAATAGGAAATACTTTAATTGATTTGGGGGCTGCAATAAATATCATGACTGTATTGACCATGGAAACATTGCAATTGGATACTCTCTGGTCCACACCTATGGTACTTGAACTTGCTGATAGATCCAGGATCAAGCCTGTCGGGGTGCTCGATGATATTTTGGTAACTCTAAATTCTTGGGAGTATCCCGTAGATTTTCTAGTTATTCAACCTAAAACCAGTAATGTAGACCACACTGTCATCCTTGGGAGACCATGGTTGGCCACAACTGATGTTTTCATCGGATGCAGGTCAGGGGAGATGACCATATCAAATGGTCTGGCTATGAAGAAACTCACTTTATATCCACCTAGCAAACCAACACTGTCAGATCCTTGGTAGATGTACGAAACTTGTGAAAATACAGAAATGGAACTTCCCAAAGACAAGGAAATAAAGTCTTCCGAAGATGCAGGAATTGAATCTCTGAAAATTGTGGAAATTTGAGATCATACAAAAACATAAATTTTACATCCCCTTATAACCCTCAAACAAGCAGGGGAATTGAAAATCGAATCATAAGACGATTTTCTGAACTTGTTTATTTCTGTTGGGGATTCTACTCAGTTTTCGAAAGTACCGCGAACTTATAATCATATTTTCCACAAAGATTTCTAGGAGAATTTTGATCCCACAGGAACTACATCTTTTCTTGTATCATCCATTGAAGAGACCACAGATCCCTATTGCATAACTGTTGAAATCAGCCCCAAAAAAACTTTGAATATCAGCGTCGACATTGATTCTGAACAACAAAAACAATTAATCATCCTATTACAAAAACACTCTGGTGCATTTGCCTGGGACTATAAAGACATGCTTGTAATCCACCTAGACACATGCACACATCATATTTACCTTCAAGAGAATGATAGACCTGTTAGGCAGCCACAACGTCATATGAATTCTGCTGTAAAGGATATAGTGAAAGAAGAATTACATAATTTGCTAGATGTTAACTTCATATATCCTATATCTGATAGCAAGTGGGTTTCTCCACTTGTGGTTGTCCCTAAGAAGGAAAATAAGTGGAGAATATGTGTCGACTAGCATAATAAGGCAACATTGAAAGAATATTTTCCACTACCTTTCATTGATCAGGTACTGGATACATTAGAAGACAAAAAGTACTTTTCCTTCTTGGACAGTTTTAGTGGATATAATCAAATACAGATTGCACCAGAGGATCAGGAGAAAACCACCTTTACATGTCCCTGGGGGACATTTTCCTATAAAGTTTTTCCGTTTGGGTTGTGCAATGCCCTTGCCACCTTCCAAAGAGCGGTAATGGGGATTTTTTCTGACTTGATTCATGAGTGTGTTGAGATCTATCTGGATGATTTTTCTATATATGGTGACTCTTTTTCCAAAACACTTCATAACCTGGAAAAAGTACTAATTAGGTGTAGGGAATCTAATGTTTCCTTGAGTCATAAAAAATGTAAAATGATGTCATAGCAGGGCATTGCTCTTGGACATCATGTTTCTTCTTCAGTCATCAAAGTGGACCCGACAAATATTAAGGTTATCACAGACCTTCCTGCACCCCATTCACTAAAAGAGGTACGGAGTTTTTTGGGTCATGCTGGATACTATAGAATGTTTATTGAAAATTTTACAAAGATCGCTGCACCTATGTACAATTTTTTAGCCAAAGATACTAACCTTGTGTGGGATGCGCAATGTCAAGTTGCTTTTGAAATCTTGAAGGAAAATCTGTCCACAACACAAGCTCTGAGGGGACCAGAGTGGACCCTTCCATTTCACATTTGCACTGATGCTTCAAACACTTCTCTCGGGGCTGTCCTAGGATAGAAACATGATTAGTTATCTTACACCATCTACTATAGTAGTGAAAACCTATCACCAGACGAGTTTAATTATACCATCATAGAAAAAGAATTCCTAGCTGTCGTGCATGCTATCAATAAATTTAGACATTATATCACGGGCTATGAAACTTTTATTCACACCGACCATTCTGCCATTAAGGTTTTAGTGAATAAACCCATCACAAATGGTAGGATCACTAGGTGGTTGTTATTGTTGCAGGAATTTAATATTACTATAGTAGACATGCCTGGTAAAGAAAACTTGGTTGCATAGTTTATCTCTTGAATCCATAATAATGATGAAAATACTCCTGTTGACGATAGTTTTCCTCATGAACATTTGTTTGTTGTTTCCACTAACATTCTATGGTTTGCAGACATAGCCAATTATTTGGCCACTGGAAAGTTTCCTCAACATCTCTCCCCAAGAGAAAGACAACAAATTGTTAAGAACAATGCAACTTATTCATGGATTGAGGGAGATATTTTTTGTACAGGACCTGACATGATTATTAGAAGATGCGTATGAGAAGATGAAACATATGATATCCTAAAAGCCTGTCATGATAGTCCCTGTGGAGGCCACTTCACAGATAAAAGGAATGCTTACAAAGTGCTTCATCAAGGGTACTATTGGCCAACATTGTTCAAAGACGCCAAAAAGTATGTGAGGAGGTGTGACAGTTGTCAGAGAATGGGTAAGCCAACACAAGAAGATGAGACGCCCTTACAAACCCAAGTGCTAGTAGAACCTTTCGAAATATGGGCCTTGGATTTTGTGGGACCAATCTATCCTTCATCACGAAAAAAAAGGTACATTTTAGTTTGCACTGATTACGTAACCAAGTGGGTAGAAGAAAAATCCCTTCATTTACAAAGATATTTTTACTCACTTTGATATTCCAAGAGAAATTGTGACAGATAACAGGGCACCATTTACATCCAATTCAATGAAAGAACTTACTCAAAGGTACCAAATAAAGAACTATACATATTCTCCATATCATCCGCAAGAAAATGGGCAGGTGGAGTCTACAAACAAGGTACTAGAAGCGATCCTAACAAAGACGGTCCAACAACATCACAAAGACTAGGCAGACAGGCTTTTCGAAGCACTGTGCGCTTATAGAACCACATGGAGAAATACCACAGGATTTACTCCATATGAGCTAGTGTATGTAAAACATGTTCTTATTCCTATTGAGCTCCAAGTGAAAACCTTTAGGACAACTGCACAACTAGGTGTAGATCTATTAGAGGCACCAAACCAGGGAATAGCCCAGCTCAATGAGCTGGATGAAATCAGGCAAGATGCAGTTCAACACACTGTTTTGGTACAAGAATAGAGAGCTCGATGGCATGATAAATTCATCAGGAAGAAAGTTTTCAAGCCTGGTGACTAGGCCCTCCTTTTTGATTTTCCGTTTAAGAACTTCAGAGGAAAACTCACTACAATATGGATGGGGCCTTACGAGATTGACACTATTTTCGATAATGGATCAGTCAAGTTAACAACAATTGATGACCTTCAACATTATTTTGTGGTCAATGGCCATCGAATGAGGCTGTATCAGTAGCCAACGTCTAAGGATAACTTTGTACGAGATATTTTACAACAGTATGAAATGGAGATAGTGGGCAGGGGGTCTCCTTCCCCCTCTTCCACCTCTGACTAAATCTTTTCTTTTATCTTTCTGAATGTATGTACATATTATTAAATATATATATATATATATATATATATATATATATATTAAATCAGTTTACTAGCGTGGTTAGATAAGGGCCTGTCTAAAAACCAACTTGCTGGCAGATGAGCCAAATAAAGTTTCTTGTCCACAATTGTTAGGCATTACTATATGTTCTTCAAATCAGTTAGTTTGTTCTCGAGCTAGATGGGAGGGGTGCATTACGACTCTCCTTCTGACATCTTTACCTCCATCGACATCAACACATCATCTGGGGGATAAAGTCAGAGATTTGAATGGTACCTAGAGGCTTGCATACATTAATGGCAGGATCTCTCGCTGACGACAGTGGGGAATCATTAATGCCTCCTGTCTTCCAGATCTTGCAGGACATTCGACATCAACACATCAATTCATGCCCAACAAGTTGTACTAGTGGAACCTTGAATCTCATTGTCATCAAAGGTGAGCAGTCTCGCATTGGTTAACAGTCTTCATCAATGGCTTGTAATCCAATGACTTCCACCCATATTCGACGACAACACATCTTTCACATCGATGCATTTGTTCCAGAAGTTTAGGTCGTGGTGAAGACAACTTAGTTATGATCTGTATGATAGTGTGACAGTCAGTGTGAATAAAAAGGAAGTTGGTTACAAGGAAGTTGCAATAGTTCAAATGGTCTCAAAAAGAGGAGGTTGTCTGCCTTCTTAGTAGATCTCTGCTAAAAGGAGGGACTTGCTTCTCGATAAAGAGCTTGGGACATAGTATGAATCCGGCTATCCATCCCCCTGTTTCTTCCCTTTCGTTGCAGTTATTTGCATCATCATCACAAATAACAAATTCGACATCTACAACTCTATTCCTTGCTTAGTTCTTATTTCAGATTTCAGTATTTTAATAAGTTCAGAACTCCACAAATTCGAATATTTTCTGAACCAGTTGTGAGTTAATTTAGTATAAGGCACCTTTTTTAGTTCTATATTTGTAAAGTACAGGGAAAGTAATGATAGGTCCAAGAGCACCAGAAAACACGGTAGCATTCCTGCACCTATGAAGAAATGACAATTCAGGAATTTCGCATCTACAATGGAAACAAGTAATTCCTTTTTGAGGTAAGTTTGCTTCAAGATTCTGATTGGTTTGTTAGGAACAATGGAATATCATTTTAACAACTTCTTGTGTCAATACAAACCATCCTCATTACTCAACCATTCAAAGTAGGGATATTCACTTATTAGGTGACCACCAACACCATAATTCCCATGTGTAGCACGATTGGCCACCCCTATACTCCTGTCATACGAATTTTACCCATGTTCATCCACTTCATCTGAGATTTTACCCACCCATACATATTATTGCTTGTTGCATGAATGATGAATTCGTGCAACGAGCTCACACTTAAGAGAAAACCCACGAACCTTAGTAATTGACCTTTTCATAAGTGGGAAATCGATAATGTTTGAATGATTCATGTTACATTGCATGAGTTTGAATCATCATTCCCGTACTAAGTCACCTCGCTATCATTACCACAAAATGGATTCATATCACCTTATCACAAATTTAAATGGTGCACCATGATGTTTCCAGATGCGTTATAACCAATTCTTGATCACCATCGTTTTGCAACCTCTGCTAGCAATTACCCATATTCACAAGACCCTTCCCTTCTCACTACTTTGTGTATCTTTCTTCGCCTCGCCCCTGTGAGTATTCTTCAATTCAGCTATAGAAAAACCTTTGTCCACACCTACATTTCAGCATGGTGATAAATCGGCATGAACTAGTCTCTCGGTGAGTGCTCGAAGTCATGCCTGAGTATCAAAGATGCAAGAAATTGTTTAATGAAGCAGGCTGACATAACTTTTTCGCCAAATTTTAGGGGTTTAATGATCAGGTTACTCTTCAGTTCACACACATTTGTGATGGATGATTGGATAGGGTTGCGAATATGGAGATAGAGGTTACAGAGGAGACCATAGACACTGTCACAGGCCTCCCCAGGACCAGAGAATACCGGTTCAAGAAATTGATGCTTGGCACGAAAATTTGCAACCAGTTTCTGAAGGCACAATACCAAAATGTGAGCTGGGCAAAGGGAGTTCCAAGGGAATACCTCATGGACGAGTGGAAAGCACCATTGGATTTTCTACAGAGGTATTTAACTTGTGAGGGGAGGTATGCCCTCACATACTAGTATCATGTTCGAATTTTGCTTCATTTTGAATCATAGGAATTGATAAATTTCCCATACTATCTGCACAAGAGTTTAGAAAAAATGGCTAAGATGGTAAGAAGGAATAGTCAAAACCCTCAGAGTAGCCTCTACCATCATGGGTTGGTAAAACTGTTGGTAGAAGCTGAGCTCTACAAAATAAATAAGACATGGGATTAGTTCCTGTGTGAGAATGAATTTATTAACCAAATCTCTATGGTAGTGGAAGAAGGGCCGAGTAATTTGGGCAAATGACAGAGAAAAGAAAGGATCCATGTGGCAACAAAAAAGAACTGATAGAAGTGGAAACGCGATAGAAAAAGGGGACGGCTAGGAATGGCAAACCAGAGAAGGATATTACAACAATTAAAACACCAATTGAGATTCCTCCAACTCATAGGATCACATGTCGCATGGCAAAACAAGTTGTTCCAAAAATTGATAAGCCAACCCTCGTGTACACACAGGTTGCAACACATAAAGACCCAATCCCTATTGACGATGATGGAGAGGATACTTTTCCCATTTTGAAGATCTTCAAAGTTTCTAAGCGTCCAAAGCTTGTGGAACAATCTCAGCGAGGTATAGAATTTACAAACCCAAACGGACCATAGGAAAACGATTTATTGAGCCGAATGAGCTTGTGGAGCCACATACACAGTTGTTAACCCTTGCAAAAGAAGGAGGATGTAATGATGAAATCTCGAAGGCTGTACACCAGGATGGGAAAGCAAAACTACAACCTAGAACTCCAAAGACTCCCAGCATTATTATTCCTGGACCTTCTAAGAAGGGAGTTGAAACTTGTGAGGGTTCAAATGTTCTAAAAGATGAATTTGTTAGTGAAAGTCCTCTGGAAAGGAATCTCAAGAAACAAAACAAAAAAGTTAATAAGTTGGATAAGGAAGTCATGGAGCTGTCTATCCTAAATAGGTGCATTGAAAGAGAGAATCAACAGTTAAAGGATTAGGGCAAGAAGTTTCAGGAAGAAATTGAAAAAATTCAATCTGAAACTAAAAATATCAATAAGAAGATGCATAAGATACTCCAGCCAGAACAACCAAGGAGGAGCGACATATTGGAAAAGAAGAACTCAGGCCTCAAGATCCTGATAAATGTTGCAGGACTCTCGTCGGATTGAAGGGATGGTGTATTTTAGTTCTGAACAATTTTTGAGATATCTTTGCATGAGGACATGAAAATAACCAGATGTGGGGGTAATGTTGAGCTCCCATTTTTTCACTCACCATACATCTCTTTTGTCCATTTACCCCCCCACCTAGACATTGAAATCCAACTTATTACCTCCTATTACTACCTATTTGCTTGCCTAAAGATCCTGATTACAACATGAGGTAAAATTTGTTTATTTCAATAATTTCTGAAGTTCTTGATAAATTAATTAGGATCTTTTAGCTATTTGTTTACCAATGATAAAAGACACTTACCTTTTCAATGCAACAGTTGTTCCCACACTATTCCTGGCTTTCCATTACCTACATAGGCATTCTGGTACCTAAGGTTGTAGCTTCTCCTAGCTGCGTGCACCCAGGATGGAGTTAGCAACATGGGTATTGTTCTTATGGTTAATGTAATGGCTACTGACCATTTCCATTGTGCCCAACAGTATTCTATTTACACAGGGATTGACCCATGAACAAATATTCTAGAGTAGCACCAGATTGGGGTCTGAACTCAGCACAAGACAATATCTAAGATGGTTGTAACGATTTCCTGAGATAGAGGAAATCGTGGTTAGTAAGATCCTTTAGTTTTGTTAATTCATTTTTGGCCCTGAGTTCCCAAGAACTGGGGAAAGCAATTTAATATGATATACTAAGAACTAGATATATATGAGGAGGTTTTGTCCGTGTAATTTTGAAGCTGTACATACTCTTTGCAAAAGAATGAAAAACTGTGTTATCCATTTCTTGTCTTGATATTATGATGGATGTGTTGTGAGTAAAGTAAGGCTTGATGTGTGATATTAATTAGGTTTTGATTTATCCTTGTTCATAAGAGTGGTGAGTTACTGAATCGTTTTCACTCACTACTTGGGAAGGCATGGGCCCACCTCCCCTGATAAGTTGATTTATCTGTATATTACATGTTATTTACTTTGCTGTAACTAGATTTTTGAACAGATTGGTGTGGAGAGATCTTTAGATTCTAAGTTTTTCTTGAGGTTTTGTGTGTTCTGTACCCATTGGGGATTTCTCTTAAGCTATGAATCAGATTTCCCTTAGTAGGATGGAGATGCTTTCATATGAACACATGGATTGAAAATAAACGATTTTATGCATGCATTTCACCAAAGTATATCTCCTCCTCTGTAGACATTTGAAGGTTGCATATGTTCCAATATTTATTTGTAGCTTACTTAATCTCAAATACCCCGTTTAAGTACTTCCCATAAATGATGAATAAGTAAGAACTCACCTCATTCACTGGATAAAGATAAATTAAGATCTAGAATTCATCTACTGTATATGTGACAACTTGGGGTTATAAAATGATATGCACAAGATTGATTCTAAATTAACAAGGGTTGGTTTATTGAGCACAGTCTAACGATCTAAAATGAGATGTATGAGCACGCTGAGACTTCCATAACTCATATCTATTCACAAGGAAATACTTCGTCACTTATTTTCAGATAAGAAGAATTAATATTAAATATAGAAGCTTTGTGATGACCTAGTCACATTTCAATAAACTTTGAATACATCTTTTACTGTTGGCAGAATGGATTGTCTCTGCAGAATAATCAGTTATTGTATTAAGACTTTATGGTATTAAGGGAATAGGTTGTTAATGAGATTTTGTCTTTGGGGATTTGAATTACTTGCTTGTTATGTGTGGTGTGACCTCTAGAGGTACTGTAGCAACGAGAGATAACATTTTTGGAGAGAAGAGCTTAGTTTAAATGCATGTTGTGTGTTTACATTCGAGTGTAACTATTGATTAGTGTACAAGCTGCGCGTTTAAATTCTTTGCTAAGAGTTGCAAGTGTTACCAGAATATAGTTACTTTGCTTCTTCATCAAGTAAAGTGTCAAGCTTTGTGGAAAGACTCTTTCAGAGTCATTCCCCTGTACACTGGTTATTGGGTGTAGGTAGGAATGCAGTGGCACCCTATGGTCTGTCATGCTTGTTATGAGGTAAGCCTCTTAGGTTAAGAATAGGGTTGGTTGCTAGGGAACATTCTCCAGCTGATTAGTCTCATGATAGGTCAGTAACATAATCAGATGGAGACTTGAGTGGATCCATAAAGTTGGTTGATACAGACATCTGCTTGGGAAATTGTTGTTTTGTTTTCATTAATCGATAGATGATTGCTTTTATAGAATTTACATGATTGATCCCTTAGTTGATTGTTAAGTTACAGTGTAGAGTAATGATAGTTTGGTTTGAGTTTTTTCTTTATCAAGTGATTGCTTAGTCCTCTTTCTCGTGGAAAGAAAAACTAGAGTATACTTACGTCAGTTACCTATACATACTGTGTCTACAGTTCATCAACTTACGAACTTGATTGACAATTTATGTGGGATTTTATTACAACAATTAAATAGCCCAACACTAGGGGAAACTATCAATGTCATGACTTCTACTACCTTGGAACAATTACAGTTACAACCTCTTCTTCGACCTACCCCAACCATTTTGGAATTAGCAGATAAGACTAGGGTTATACCTGAAGGAATTTTAGATCATATCATGGTTACTTTAGCCTTGTGGGAGTACCCAGTATATTTTCTTGTCATTCACTCAAAGGATCCTATCAAAGGCCATCCTGTCATTTTGGGAAGACCTTGGATAACCACAACCAATGCATTTATTGGCTGTAGAGAGGGGGAAATGACCATCTCAAATGGTCTCTCTATTTAGAAGCTCACCGTTTACCCCCCAGCTCAACCTATTATGGAGAATCTATGGTGGCTTGAATGTCCATATGAGAATGAGGACTGGGAAGAACTCGTATTTCCAAGTGACCATGCCTGGGCACTTTAGGAGCACACAACAAAAAATTTGCTAAACCAGTTTATTTCTGCTATCACATGTGTGTATTTTCCACACTCTTTTCCCCAATTTGAGTACATGTTTGGGGAAGAATTTTAGGAAAAATTGGACCCATCTATTTTTTCTTCGACATATTTCATCTTCGATATAGATGAGTCTGCCATGTCTTATATTATTCCCTACGAGATTAGTCCAGGGATATTTTTACATATAAACTCTGGGCTAGAAGCAGACCAACAAAAACAGTTAGTAAGTATCCTTAAAGAACAATCAGGAGAATTCACATGGGAATACACTGACATGAAGGGTATACACCCTGACACATGCATCCATCACATATATACCCAGGGGAAAGTAACACCTGTTAGGCAACCCCAGAGAAGGATGAAGCCAACACTCAAAGATATAGTCAAGGAGGAGATACAAAAGTTGTTAAATGTCGGATTTATTTATCCAATCTCCGACAGTAAGTGGGTATCCTTGCTTGTAGTGGTTCCAAAGAAAGTGACCAGGAAATGGAGAAATTGTGTTGATTTTCGGGAACTCAACAAAGCCACTCTGAAAGATTACTTTCCTCTCCCTTTCATTGACCAAGTTCTAGATACATTGTCTGGAATGAAGTATTTTTCCTTTTTAGATGGGTACAATGGGTACAATCATATTCTTATAGCACCCGAGGACCAAGACAATACTACCTTTACTTGTCCTTGGGGCACCTATGCCTATAGGCTCTTACCATTTGGATTGTGTAATTCTCTTGCCACATTTCAATGAGCAGTACTAGGGATATTTGCTGAAATTATTCATGATTGTGTGGAGGTTTACATGGATGACTTCAAAGTCTATGGAAACACTTACTAGGAAGCCTTAGACAACTTAGAAAAATTCCTTATCAGGTGCCAAGAAATGAACCTGTCTCTAATTCATGAAAAATATAAAATGTTGTTAACTGGAGGAGTGGTTCTAGGACATCATGTTTCATCTGAAGGGATAAAAGTCGATCTTGCAAAGATTGAGGTCATCATCAAACTTCCATCCCCCAAGAATCAGAAAGAGGTAAAAATCTTTCTTGGACATGCCGGATACTACCGACGGTTTATTGAAAATTTTACAAAGATAACTACACCTATGTTTGGATTGCTAATAAAAGATGTTGAATATGTTTGGACTGAGCAGTGTCAAACTACCTTTGAAACCCTGAAAGCCAAGCTGTCTGTGGCACCAGTTCTTAGAGGGCCCAATTGGACTCTCCCATTTCATATATCCATTGATGCCTCTGACACTGCAATAGGAGGGGTATTAGGACAGAAAGAGGACCAACAATCCTATGCCATTTATTTTGTGAGCAAGAATTTTTCCCCTGCCGATTTAAACTATATAGTTATCGGGAAGGAATTCTTGGCAGTTGTTCATGCTATTAACAAGTTTTGTGATTACATTATAGGTTATGGAGTATTTGTCCATACAGATCATTCCGCCATTAGATTTATCATGAACAAACCCATAACTAATGGCCAAGTGACTAGGTGGCTCCTATTATTAGAAGAATTTAATATCAATGTGCTTGACCGACCTGGAAAGGATAATGTAGTAGCTGATTTTATTTCACGAATAAAAAATGACAATGATGATGATATCCCTATAGATGATAGTTTCCCAGATGAACACCTTTTTTCCCTTTCTATCAATACCCCATGGTTTGCAGATATGGAAAACTACCTGTCTACTAGGAAGTTACCGTCTCATTTGTCACCTCATGAAAAGAGGAACATTATTACACAGAGTGCTAATTACTCTTGGGTTGGTCATGACCTTTTTCGCACAGTCCCCAATTTGATTATTTGTAGATGTGTCCAAGAGGATGAGGTACCTGAAATACTACGAAGTTGTCATGATGGACCATGTGGTGGCCATTGATTGTTAAGTTCCAGTGTAGAGTAATGATAGTTTCGTTTGAGTTTTTTCTTGATCAAGTGATTTCTTAGTCCTCTTGCTCATGGAAAGAAAAACTAGAGTATACTTACGTCAGTTACCTGCACATACTGTGTCTGTAGTTCATCAACTTACGAACCTGGTTGAAAATTTATGTGGGATTTTATTATAGAAATTAAATATCCCAACACTAGGGGCAGCTATCAATGTCATGACTGCTGCTACCTTGGAACAATTATAGTTACAACCTCTTCTTCAGCCTACCCCAACCATTTTGGAATTAGCAGATAAGACTAGGGTTATACCTGAAGGAATTTTAGATCATATCATGGTTACTTTAGACTCGTGGGAGTACCCAGTATATTTTCTTGTCATTCACTCAAAGGATCCTATCAAAGGCCATCCCATCATTTTTGGAAGACTTGGATATACACAACCAATGCATTTATTGGCTGTAGAGAGGGGGAAATGACCATCTCAAATGATCTCTCTATCCAGAAGCTCACCATTTACCCCCCAGCTCAACCTATTATGGAGAATCTATGGTGGCTTGAATGTCCATATGAGAATGAGGACTGGGAAGAACCTATATTGCCAAGTGACCATGCCTGGGAACTTCAAGAACACACAACAAAAAATTTGCTAAACCAGTTTATTTATGCTATCACATGTGTGGATTTTCCACACTCTTTTCCCCAATTTGAGTACATGTTTGGGGAAGAATTTCAGGAAAAATTGGACCCATCCATTTTTTCTTTGACATATTTCATCTTCGAGATAGATGAATCTGCCATGTCTTATACTATTCCCTACGAGATTAGTCTAGGGAAATTTTTACATATAAACTCCGGGTTAGATGCAGACCAAAAAAAATAGTTAGTAAGTATCCTTAAAGAACAATCATGAGAATTTACATGGGAATACACTAACAAGAAGGGTATACACCCTGACACATGCATCCATCACATATATACCCAAGGGGAAGTAACACCTGTTAGGCAACCCCAGAGAAGGATGAAACCAACACTCAAAGATATAGTCAAGGAGGAGATCCAAAAGTTGTTAAATGTCAGATTTATTTATTCCATCTCTGATGGTAAGTGGGTATACCCACTTGTAGTGGTTCCAAAGAAAGTGACCAGGAAATGGAGAATTTGTGTTGATTTCCAGGAACTGAACAAAGCCACTCTGAAAGATTACTTTCCTCTCCCTTTCATTGACCAAGTTCTAGATACATTGTTTGGAAAGAAGTATTTTTCCTTTTTAGATGGGTACATCAGGTACAATCATATTCTTATAGCACCCAAGGACCAGGACAAGACTACCTTGTCCTTGGGGCACCTATGCCTATAGGCTCTTACCATTTGGATTGTGTAATTCTCCTACCACATTTCAATGAGAAGTACTAGGGATATTTGTTGATCTTATTCATGATTGTGTGGAGGTCTACATGGATGAATTCAAAGTCTATGGAAACACTTACTAGGAAGTCTTAGACAACTTAGGAAAAGTCCTTATTAAGTGCCAAGAAATGAACTTGTCTCTAAGTCATGAAAAATATAAAATGTTGTTAATTGAAGGAGTGGTTCTAGGACATCATGTTTCATTTGAAGGGATAAAAGTTGATCCTGCAAAGATTGAGGTCATCGTCAGACTTCCATCCCCCAAGACTCAGAAAGAGGTAAGAAGATTTCTTGGACATGTCGGATACTACCGACGGTTTATTGAAAATTTTACAAAGATAGCTACACCTACGTTTGGATTGCTAATAAAATATGTTGAATATGTTTGGACTGAGCAATGTCAAACTACCTTTGAAACCCTGAAAGCCAAGCTGTATGTGGCACCAGTTCTTAGAGGGCCCAATTAGACTCTCCCATTTCATATATCCACTAATGCCTCTGACACCGCAATAGGAGGGGTATTAGGATAGAAAGAGGACCAACAATCCTATGCCATTTATTTTGTGAGAAAGAATTTGTCCCCTGCAGAGTTAAACTATATAGTTACCGAGAAGGAATTATTGGTATTTGTTCATGCTATTAACAAGTTTCGTCATTACATTATAGGTTATGAAGTATTCATCCATACAGAGAATTCTACCATTAGATTTATCATGAACAAACCCATAACTAATGGCTAAGTGACTAGGTGGCTCCTGTTATTAGAAGAATTTAATATCAATGTGCTTGACCGACCTGGAAAGGATAATGTAGTAGCTGATTTTATTTCACGAATAAAAAAGGACAATGATGATGATATCCCTATAGATGATAGTTTCCCATATGAACACCTTTTTCCCCTTTTTGTCAATACCACATGGTTTGCAGATATGGAAAACTATCTGTCTACTACGAAGTTACTGTCTCATTTGTCACCTCATGAAAAGAGGAAAATTATTACACAGAGTGATAATTACTCTTGGGTTAGTCATGACCTTTTTTGCACAGGGCCCGATTTGATTATTTGTAGATGTGTCCGAGAGGATGAGGTACCTAAAATACTACGAAGTTGTCATGATGGACCATGTGGTGGCCATTTTTCCAACAAACGTACAACATATAAGGTATTACATTCGAGTTACTATTGGCCTAGCATTTTCAAAGATATTGCCAAGTATGTGAGAAGTTGTGATAGTTGCCAAAGGATAAGAAGACCTACGTCAGCTGATGAAATGCCTTTGCATTCCCAAGTTATGATAGAAACCTTCAAAAAATGGGCCCTTGACTTTGTAGGACCAATTTCACCCATGTCTCATAAGAAGAACTATATTTTGGTTTGTACGGACTATGTCACCAAGTGGGTAGAGGCAAAAGCCCTATTCAGGGCTACAAAGAAGTCTATTGTCGAATTCGTCTATGAAGACATATTTACCCGCTTCGATGTCCCTCATGAAATTGTTACAGACCAAGGCACTCAATTCATTTCCAAGTTGATGAGAGAGCTAACAAAGAAATATGGGATTAAACACTGTAAATCTTCTCCATACCACCCGCAAGCCAATGGTTGGGTAGAATCTACAAAAAAAGTTCTGGAAGCCATCTTGAACAAAACTGTTCAATTACATCATCGAGATTGGGCTGATAGGCTCCCATAGGCTTTGTGGGCATACCCGACCACCTAGAGAAATACCACTGGGCATACCCCTTATGAGCTAGTGTACGGGAAACAAGTACTTCTACCTATAGAATTCCAAGTAAGGACCTTCTGTATTGCCACAGAATTAGGATTTCACTTAGATGAGGCTCAGAAGAAACAAGCCCTACAATTGAATGAGTTGGATGAAATCATGCAAGATGCCATCCAATGAACAATATTAGTCCAAAACCAGAGGAGCAAGTGGCATGACAAGTTTATTAAGAAGAATCACTTCCAACCTAGTGATTGGGATCTGTTGTTTGATTCCCAATTAAAAAACTTCAAAGGAAAACTCACCACCTGGTGGTTGGGCCCTTACGAGGTAGACACTGTATATGAAAATGGAGCTGTAAAAATTTAAAAAATTGACGATGGAGAAGTCTCCTTTGTAGTAAATGGACACTGACTCAAATTTGATCATAAGCCCATTTCTAGAGAGGATTTTCTATAGGTCATGTCAACAGACAAGTCATTGGCCTTAGTAGATGGGGAAGTCCCCCCTTGTTCTTGAAATTTTTTCCTGAATTTTCCACTGTACATATGTAAATAGTTTTTGAATTTTGTTAATAAGGCAATTCTAGAGATTTATGTAAGTATTTATTTCACCAGGAGTAGACATTTTCGAGGATCTTTCTTCAAAACATTGTTACACTTGAATTTTGTGTCTACTAAGCATCAAATGAATATTGACTTACTGTAATTAGCCATATTTTTGCTAAAATTATCATTTTTTAAGGCATTCTAAAGCAGTTGCTCTTGAAACTCTTCACCACTGTATAAGGAAGTGATACCATAACTATCAAGCCTATAGGTATCTAGTACAGTTTTTCCAAGAAACCTGAGTAAGTGAGTAAAGTGTCTTTATCAAAGAGTAACAAGGAGGTCTAATTAGCGATTAGTCATGGAAACCTCACAATAAATACAAAAGAAGAAAGTGAGTTGAGCCTAGAGAAACCTTTCTGTTCTTTCTCAATGGTACCATCCACTACACACTAAATAACTTGATTATATCATATCTTTAGATAGGCCACGTCCACTTAAGTACCCCTTACATCGGGAAAATCACTAAGTAATATAACAGAAAGTCATCCTCTAACATAAATACTATCCCAATTAAAAAAATGAAAAGAAAGAAAAGTTGTTTTTAGAGTTGTCCCCCCATCTTCTTGCATAAAGCAATCTTATACTAAAAATCTTAAAATATGGAGGGCCAGCCTCTGAGGGTGTAAGAGGATAACCCATCGGGATATTGAATAGGTATGTTGGCAGTGGGTACCGACCTATGATATGACTAGGTAAACCCGCCGGAGTACTGAACAAGCTTCCTGGCAGTGGGGCATTCTACCTAGCGAGGATGGTAATCTGACAAAAAATGAATAATAAATTTAAACTTGTCCTGATGTATGACATTACTTGCAGACAAAGATGACATGAAGCATGTATGGTTAAGCTAAGTTTAATGAACTCCACAAACTTGCCATTGGGAACTAAATCTAAGACTATCTTGAAACTCGCTTGCCTACCTCTTCTTATCTATATATAGGATCTCTTATCCTATAGGTGGGGCCATATTATAGCTGTCTTGTTAGACCAACCTGTGAAATTTATCTTTACACTTGACATACTATAAATCTTCCGCTATTGGGGGAACTGACTTGTTTCCTATACTTTTTCTTGTGAGGTGTCACAATAATTAGGTGTGGGGGAGGGGTTCATGAGCTGACAAATGATCATTGCCTGGAGAAATAAATCTTTGCAAGAATTTTTTTATTATTTCCATGATACAGGTTATTACATTAATAGTCATTTTATTTTTGAAGTGCTAAACTCCTGTGTGCTATAAATTGCTGAACATATACTTAACAGACCACTCTATCGGTTTCTTTTTTATTACAAGCTAGACATTACAGGTTTGACATTACATGTGTTATGCTCGCTGTAAGATGTTCATTGTAGGGTTTTGACATCACATATTCTATGCAAATGGATTGAGTGAGCATGATGACAAAATCAACAACAATGGAACATTCTGCCTCTGCTCCTAACCATTGTGATTGTAAAAAACATTTCAATATTGTAGGCTATCCATTACAGGCGATAAAAATGTATTTAACACATAGGTGCCATATGAAGTGTCGTATGAGGTGCCAAACAAAGTGCCATATGAATTTACACACCAGTAACTGTCCACAATTCTAGGTGTTAGCACTGAAAGTCACACTTTGACTGCTAAAGTGTAAGCTCAACACCCATTAGAATGTAAAAGATAACTTTGGTTTTGAATAGGTAGATCATCAAGATGGATAAAGAAAGAGAGAGGGCAGAAAACTGCAGATCAATAGGCTACACCAATGGGCAATGGAGTCACAAACATCTCGCTCATCGAAGGCACAAAAGCTGCTTAACAGAAAACAAGATTAAATGCTAATAGGTGGAACAAATGAAGAAGGAAAACATAAGATAGAATGTTCAGTAAATAGAGATCCTCTCAATTCAATGAATCAACAAATACTTGAATATAAACAATGATTGATGGGCAAAATACACCAGATCCTCTGCTGCTTAGGGATCCATAAATCATTGATAGCCTTTGATCCTTAAATATGCAATATATTCAAATAAGAATAAATATAAAAGAAGAATTACAATCTGAAATCACAACTATCATGAGTCTCCAATAGCAGTAATGCTTACAATCCTAAAATGCCCATAGGCTTACAAATGAACACACACATAAAACTGCCTATTCCTACTCTCTCTAGCCTCTCTTCGCTCATCCATCCCCTCTCTTCAAGAGATCTCTCCTTCTTTAAATAGAAAATATCATCCAAATGAACTAAGGAGATCGAATCCCATCTCCTCCACTGGATTCTAAGCCTTGGAGATAGGTGGCAACAGTCAAAGAGACAATAATCCAACAAACTATTGATTTTCAGGAAATTGTTGGAAGTCATTAATAAATTGTTTCCACCTCATGCATGAGGCCTTTGATGGAGTTAAATCTTAGGTGCAAGTGTCCCTTGATATCTAACTAATCCTTGAGAATCCATTCAAACTCTCCTTGACATGTGGCAACCTCCCAACAAGGCGAATATCAAAACTGTGACTGCTACAGGAAATTAGTACGCAGTGCCACTGTGCAGAGTACGCAGTGCCTACTTCTATATCCAATATATATCAAACCAAAATAGATTTTGAAAAACTAAGAGAGGTTTTTGTTATTTGGAATGTTATGAACAAAAACCTCCTCCAGTTTTCAAAAATACATCCTCAACTTATGATAACCCAATTTTTAAATTAGGGACTCAAAACTGGCAGAATAACTCTGCACAATTTATCCTCTGCCAGAATATTACGTAGTGCCTGTAGGTAGCACTCGACTGTGTTTCTGCATGAAATTTGGTAGCATAAATTTGTGGGTTCTCTGATGCTTGAACTTGGATAATGGGAATAACTCGATATAATTTCAATTTTCCCCAAAACAAATAAAAATCCCATAACAATTGTATTCATTTGCCGAAATGAATGATGGAATGTAGATTCTGTTCTCTGTGAAATATTAGGTAGTGCCTCTAGGTAGTGCCACTTATGCAACACTAAGGCATAAAACAATCTTGTGCTAACATAGGCTCCTTGGGGGATAGAGTCCTCCCTGTGAGGCTCTAAGAACTCTTGTAGTTTCAATGACTTATCCTTTGGGCTTGTGGAGTCATGCTCTCAACCTTTAACCTCTGCAATCTTCTTTGATCTGTGACCTTTAGCTGAAACTAAATGAAAATGAAAACTAAAACTGACAAAATGACGAAAACGATGCTTGTCCAACAAGCTTATTGCACACACTTACTCTAATTATGGGAAAATGAAGCTTTCAAGTTACATGAAACAACCAATGAAGCCATTTCATCATTTTTTCAACTATTTGAAGCTTTGAAATGTGCTTCCTTAAGCACCAGAGATAATTCTTACTTGAAGGCACGTCAAAGAAACCTCTGGCAATATACTTTCCATTGAAGAAATCAATGAACCTAGGCCCACTTTCTGCTTGCAGAAAAGATGCAAATGGATCCTGAAAAACATCATCAATACTTACCCCTGCAACATTACTTTGTGTAAAAAGGAAAAGTATTGTATTAGGTCCTTCCTCCACTATTCTTGGTTGTTGTATGGCTTGCTGATTTTTTGATTCATCCTCAATGCATATGGCCTTGGTCCACTCTTGGTCATGAGGTGTATTAGGAAAAAGTCTTAGTGATGCTTGTCTTTCTTTAATTTCAACCTTTCTCATCTGATCACATGGCATTTGATCTTGACTGCTTGATGAAACTGAGCTTGTGTCTTCAAGAGGAATAGGGGGTTGATAGGGCAGCTCATCACAATTAGAAGTGCTTGGGAAACTAAATTCTTCTATCTTATCTTCTGATTGTGAGGGATATTCATCATATCTTGGCTTATGGTCCCAATTTCTCAGTTTTTCACCCTCTAAAATTAGATTATCATCTTTTTCTTCTTTTTCAGCAACAAAAATATGACATGAGGGTTGAAACAAGCTATTGTTGCTTTGATGGGAAGGGTACTTTTCTGATGTAAGGTATTCAATAGATTGTTCATGGAAATCATCTTCATAATCATCATACAAAGGTGAATCAATGACCATTTGACTATTAATGGCTGAGGGGATTAGTACAATAGTTGGGACAACTGGTTTCTCAGGGAAAACATCCTCATAGTCATCAAAACTTGGCAAATCAAGGCACATTGGTTCATTAACAATAGGAGGGACTGATAAGCTATGAATTCGGTCATGACAAGTTGCAACACTATTCTCATGATGAAATAAATCTAAATCTAAGATGACCTCTTGACTTAAAGAATCGAGAAAAGGAGGAGATAAGGAAACGATGGATTGTCCATATTGATCTTTCTCTTGGGGACCTAGATTTTGACATGAATGATGCATTTGTTCTTCAAATTTAGGAAAATTATTATGAAACTCATCATCTAAGTATTTCTCTCTACAATCATCCCCTTCATCATCACTTCTAGAGGAATCACTTGTTGAATCTTGAATATATGATGCATACCCCTCACAACAATTCTCAAAAAGTCTTTCAGCTGGATAAATTTTCTTGCAATGAGAATAAAAAACAT
>ML799759.1:49696-71915 GCA_009831015.1 Picea engelmannii
TCTCTCTACAATCATCCCCTTCATCATCACTTCTAGAGGAATCACTTGTTGAATCTTGAATATATGATGCATACCCCTCACAACAATTCTCAAAAAGTCTTTCAGCTGGATAAATTTTCTTGCAATGAGAATAAAAAACATCATGAAATTCCTTCAAAGGGGAAATACTAGAATCAAGGAGTGTTCTATACCATTGCCTCACATCGCCTTCCAATGAATAAATGAACATTTTCATCAATATATCTTCATGATGAATGTCAAGCTGCTGCATCAAAACATGAAATTCATGAACATGCTCAACAAGGCTGTCATTATCACCTTCATAAAATCTAGGCAGCAGATCTTCCCATTCATCAATTTGAGGCACAAGATGTGGATAACCATCTATAGCTGAGAAATTGAGTGGGGCAAACCTCCTGGCCAGGATAGCCTTCATAGCCATTTGATTTGCCTCATCCCCACTGGAGTCACCAACTGATTCTGAACAATGGAGTCGCCATGGTGAATGTGCAGTCTTGAAGGTGTCCAACTTCAGTCACCATCTAAAGATGGAGTTGTGTAGTGTCATTCTTCCCAGGGAGCTTTTCAATATACTCAAATCCATCCCCGACAACGGTGCCAAAAATGTTAGCACTAAAAGTCACACTTTGACTGCTAAAGTGTAAGCTCAGCACCCATCAGAATGTAAAAGATAACTTTGGTTTTGAATAGGTAGATCAACAAGATGGGTAAAGAAAGAGAGAGGGTAGCAAAATGTAGATCAGTAGGTTACACCAATGGGCAATGGAGTCACAAACACCCCACTCATTGAAGGCATAAAATATTCTTAATAGAAAACAAGATTATATGCTAATAGGTGGAACAAATGAAGAAGAAAAACATAAGATAGAATGTTCAGTAAATAGAGATCCTCTCAATTCAATGACTCAAAAATTACTTGAATATAAACAATGACTGATGGGCAAAATACAACAGATCCTCTGCCGCTTAGGGATCCATAAATCATTGACATCCTTTGATCCTCAAATATGAAATATATTCAAATAAGAAGAAATATAAAAAAAGAATTACAATCTAAAATCACATCTCTCATGAGTCTCCAATAACAGTAATGCTTACAATCCTAAAATGCCCATAGGCTTACAAATGAACACACACAAAAAACTGCCTATTCCTACTCTCTCTAGCCTCTCTTGGCTCATCCATCCCCTCTCTTCAAGAGATATCTCCTTCTTTAAATAGAAAATATCATCCAAATGAACTAAGGAGGTCAAATCCCATATCCTCCATTGGATTCTAAGCCTTGGAGATAGGTGGCAACACTCAAAGAGACAAAAATCCAACAAACTACTGATTTTCAGGAATTTGCTGGAATTCATTAATAAATTGTTTCCACCTCATGCATGAGGCCTTTGATGGAGCTAAATATTATGTGTAGGTGTCCCTTGATATCTAACTGATCCTTGAGAATCCATTCGAACTCTCCTTGACATGTGGCAACCTCCCAACAAGGAGAATATCAAAACCATGACCGCTACAGGAAATTAGTACGCAGTGCCACTGTGCAGAGTACGTAGTGCCTACTTTTATATCCAATATCTCTCAAACCAAAACACATTTTGAAAAACTGAGAGAGGTTTTTATTATTTGGAATGTTATGAACAAAAATTTCCTCTATTTTTCAAAAATACATCCTCAACTGCTCATAACCCAAGTTTTAAATTAGTGACTCAAAACTGGCAGAATAATTCTGCACAATTTATCTCTGCCAGAATATTATGCAGCGCCTGTAGGTAGCGCCCGATTGTGTTTCTGCATGCAATTCGGTAGCATAAATCTGTGGGTGCTCTAATGCTTGAACTTGGATATTGGGAATAAGTCAATATAATTTCAATTTTCCCCAAAACAGATAAAAATCCCATAACAATTGTATTCATTTGCCAAAATGAATGATGAAATGCAGATTCTGTTCTCTGTGAAATATTAGGTAGTGCCTGTAGGTAGTGCCACTTATGAAACAATGAGGCATAAACCAATCTTGTGCTAACACCAGGTAACCAGGAATCAATGACATTCAATTAAATTGGTTGCAAGAAATTAAGAGTGAGGATGCAAACTTTAGAAATTTTCATGATCAATTGTCCAAGTCAAAAGACTTGGACATTGATCTAACGTCACATCATTACATTTCCCCCCCAAAAATGAGCCGTCGAATTCGAAATTGTCCACACATGGTAGCTCGTGCGCACATGTGTGCAACCAACTTCATCATAGGCACATTCAAATTCGGGCTGGGTAATCTATTATCCCAATTCACCTTGCCATTTTCCTTGCCTTGTGTTAAGAAATCACGCTCAACCTCTGCCATTTCTTCCCTTGTTCAAATCGCGTTCGGCCCATGCTCAATTCATGCCATATCTTGGCCTGATCACACCCTTTCTTAGTGAATTTTGCCTTTGCCACAATTCCTAAGAGGTATGAACCCTCTTCCAATGCATATCTTTTTTCCATTCCCAAATTTGCACAATGCAGAGAGGTGTTTTTGCACGCAGGTTGGGGGCCATTTTTGTCTAATTTGCAGGGCCACGATGATGGCCTCTCCATGCAAATTTTCCTCAGTTTCGATGGGAATACAACACATGTAGGGGATTTTTCCTTTGAGGTCTCAGAAGATTCCATTGCTACAACCATGAAGCTTCCAAGAATGGGAGATAGATGGTTCAAAAACCACCAACTGCCATGCTCAAGTTATAACAAGGTTTTTAAGCCCAAATTCTAGAACATTTCAGAAGCAAAAGGATATTCTAGGGAATGGATAAAGGAGGAATTGATCAACCCTCTCATCGTCATCACAAGGTTGATTACATGCGAAGGTAGATATTCCACTTTCAAAGCCTGTCATTTTAGATTGCTAGCTCATTTTCAGTTCAACAAACCTTTGAATTTTCCCTTCTAATTTCTAAAGAGTTTGTAGAAAATGTCCTCTCAAGTGAGGAAAAATGTAACTAACCCCCCAAAAAACCTTTTTCACCATGGATTAATCAAACTCATTGTTCTAGCTAAATTAGAGAAACAGGGAAAAACTTGGGATGTATTTATCTATCAATTTGCAAACGCTCACTTGACAATTAAGACTGGCAAAAGGCCACTTGGCCCAAGGACTATCTCTCCATCCAAGCCCCGCTCTCCAAGAACTCCAAACCCCCTTGCACAAACCATCTCTTTACAAGAAAAATACAAAAATCTTGTTGACATTCCTGCTTCCTCATCGGGGAAAAAGACTAAGAGTAAATATCAAAAGAAGCCTATTGCTAACCCCCCAATGCCTTCAATATCTCTTGATCCCACACCTAAAAATCTCCAAGAAGTGATTCAACAACATTTTCCCATCGTTCCCACAAATAGGAGGGGACCCAATCAAATTTTTAAAGGACCCTTTCGAAAGAGTACCCAGAGCACAAGAACAAAACCTTATGAAAAACCCCTGCCTCTTCGGATCCTATCCAAGTGTTCTCCGATCTTGAGAGCCCTCACAATAGACTTAGGAAAGTTTCTGCAGATGGATTAGAGCCACAAAGAAAGACAAAATCAGAAGCTACCTCTCCTTATTAATCCCCTATCACTCCTACTTCACCCATGCCCACTCTAGATCCTGAGAATGATAGATTGTCCACATCTCTCAAAGGATCTAAGCCTTCCTTCGAGATCATTGATTCTGCCCCAAGCATTGAGAAGCTACAAAAAGAGAATTCTCATCTCCTCTAACAGTTGGAAGAAAGGAAGACAATAGACACACACCTTCATCATGATAATGCATTCCTCTAAGAAAAGGTAAACTCCCTTCAATGGTTGGTTGATGAGATGACCAAATCCAACCGCAGCCTTAGAGCACAACTGAAGCAGCACAAGAGGCATAAGGCAAAGTCTTCACAGCAAGAAGGAGAATCTTCCAAAGATGATCCTCCTCAACAAGCTTAGTCATGAGGGGTAATTTTTTTTTTTTTTTTGCAGTGGGACCTGGAAAATTGTAAGTGTGGGGGTAATGTTGGGTCCGATATATGATCAGTTTTATGATAGTAATTAGATACTTTTTCCGAATGTACATATGTGTTTTTCATGTTTTGGAGAAGTGTTTTGAAGAATTTTGTGCCAAAACGTTATGATCCACACCAGGTATGTAAAATTTGTGTTTTATGTTGAACTTGAGTACAATTCATCACGTTTTTATGTTTCCAAGGATCTAATTCACATTTTTTGATGTTACAGGGAAAAATCATATCAATTTTCTGCTTCCGACACTCAGTCTGGCACTCCATCCAGTACTCAATCCGGTACCCGGTCCGACACTCTATCCATCACCTCGTCTTGCACAAAAACGATGGGCGATTTGGAAGTTATGGTATTGGTGGTTAGTGATGGGAAAATCAGGAACATAGGTTTTTCTCATCCTTTCCCCTCCAGCTACTGAGCTCTTGACAACTTGGTTTGGGTTGTTGAGCAAGGCGATTATTGGCTCGCTCCATTTCGGCAGTTAGGGCACCATTAATGTAATTTGTTGTTTTTAGAAGTGGTTAAACCCTCCAATGGTCGACCACTTAGTCTGTAAAGATTATAAATACCACCGTGGTGGTCATACAATAGTTAAGCAACTGAAGAAGTAGAGGATTAGAGACAAATACAATTTTCCTCTGTTTTTTCTATTTTCTATTGCGAGAATTATATAAGACTGCATTTTTAAAGTTTTAATGGTGAAATCGTTTTGTTGAGCTCATGGTGTGTGTTTGAGAAGTGACCACGACTTGTTGGGGGGGCCACCATCAGTCTGGTAACTGTTCTATGTGTTATTTATGCATTTCATAGCTTAGATGTCTTTTATCTCATTTCCTGTACATGCATTATTATTTTCCTTTGTTATATAATTTGTTGTTGTATCTTTAATTGTTTAGTTCTTTTGCAGGTTAGTATGAAGGCTTTTGTTAATATGCATTGATTTTGTAATTAGTAGGGACGAGTTTGAAAACTCATACACTAACCCCGTGTGCAATTAAATATTAGATTGTATCTTATTTATGCTTTTAAAATCAAGTTTAAAACATAGTAGAACAAAGTTTTAGTTTATGTTTTCTTTAACGAGGCTTCGGTGGATGGATAAGGTTAGTTTCAGTTTTTATTTGTAGATTTCCTATTCAATTGTTATTTAGAATTTGCTTAACTAGTTGTTGATTAATTTGTTCATTAGTTTACTTGCTATATGCTAGAATCATGTTTTAATTTATGTTTATACACATTTTCCTTTCCGCAATTTGAATTGTTAAAATAGATATAGCATAGTTTTATTTTATGCGATTTCTTTCCTAGAATTAGATTGCAATTCCAATTCTTAGTTAATGATTGAATTTAGTCATGAGTTTTGCTTACATAGCATAGAGTACAATTATAATCTCGTTATACTGTTGATGGTTAATGCATGAGTAATAATCACATGAATATGCAGGGTAATTAACGTTGTTTCTGTAAAGGCTAAGTTCTCACTAGATTGCTTAATCGACACCTTTCACTTTGCTATTGAAATTAGTATTAAAATTATACCTCTTAAATTATCTTTCATTGTCAAGTTCCATCGAGATATTATAGGGCACCAGAGACATTCACACAACCACCAACACTATATTTGAGTTTTTATAGGTTAAAAGATAGTTTCTTTCTTTTGTAGATCAGAAAATAGTTTTCTTGCTATTGTAGGATAGATAGTCATTTGCTTTGGTAGATTAAAGAACAGTTTGCTTATCATAGATTATAGGTTAGTTGTTAGTTCTTCCTTCTTTCAATTAAATAGATTTCCTTTTATGAATTAGAAATAGTTGTATTAAGAATAGAGTTCACTTGTCTCTTAGTTAGTTGCTTTTTGAGTAGTCTTAATTAGTTTACTTGATGTAGAAGTTATCCTAGGGTAGTTAACTGTTTACTTTCTTTAATAGGTTAATTTCCTACTTGTCTATTCTTGGTTTGATAGTATAGTTGCCTGTTTATTTACTTTCTTTCATAGGATAGTTGTTCATTGAATTTAGGTAGGCTAGTTAAAGTAGTTTCCTTTTTCTATTTGTTTATTGTTATGCTTAAATAGTTGCTTTTGCTTATTGATGAACTAGTTTTCTTCAAGTAGGGTTTTCACTTATTTTCCTAGAACTATCTATCGATCCTTGGTTCAAAAGTACTTAGGTTACATAGTTTAAAGTTGCTTAGTAGGGTTTTTTTGTTAGATAGCTTTTATTGAATAGATTAGCCCTTAGATATCCACTTCCTTAGTTAGACTATACTACTACCAACCCTTCTACCTTGGCATATATTTTGCTACAACTCTAAGTTTACTTACCTTAAGTTGAAAATTTAATTGAGGGTTTTTAGTGTGTTTTTAGTGCATATAGAACACCCATCACCATGTCATATTCTCCTATTTGCACACTTAATCTAAACTCTTGGTTGTTCCTCTTATTTCACAATACTTGGTTCACTGTTTTTTGCATCATAGACACTTATCTATCTTGTGTATGTTGGTCAATCATTCCACACAATGCATTCAATGTTGTCTCATCCTCATCAACTCTAAAAAAACTCTTTAGAAAGTATGTCAAAGTATTTACCTTTTTGATTGGCCTTCCTGGAATAGTGCGATCATAAATGGATGGCATATCATATACTGGTGGTGTCTTTGACGTTGATGTTATCCGGTTTGGTCCTAGTATCTCCTTCCTTGCTTGTTGATAGGTTTCTTTTTCTTTCTGTGGATTGAACGCTGAAATGTGCTCAACTTCTTTCCTTATCCATTGTTCAACTCCCTTTCCCTTATCAATTGTAGTGGATCTGATTCTCTTTCCACCACATGTAATAGCTGCTACTCTAGGTTGACTATCACATTCCTCAATGACTATCATCTACAGGTTCTGGTTTTGATTCTAAAGCTGGTTCTAGTTTCCTCTCACCTTCCACTTCACTATCAGTTGCGGGAAATCCTCTATCGCGTGATCCAAGGATATGCAATATGTGCACGTCATGCAAGGATTCAGTCAATCTCTTTCTAAATGTCCAAGTTGATTGTAGTTATAACAAATCATCAGCCCTCTGCCTCCTTGACCAAAACCTCCATGTCCTTGACCTCTTCTGAATCATCCACATCCACCATGGTTAAAGCCTCTCGGAGTGTTGTATTGTGGAACTTCTCCTCCTGCTAAGACATTTTCTTCTTGGATTATGTATGCATTTGAAGTGTGCTCTCTCATTAAGTCGAATGCATGATAATCTTTCTCATCGTGTCCTGCCAATTTGCAAAAATTACAAAATAACTTTATGGGTGTACTATGATACTTTTTTAGTAATGGGAAAGCAGTCAGATGATGTCCCCATGTCTTACATATCTCGCAATACCATACTCCTCCTACTAATGGTTTTGGTTCTCCCCTGGCCGTATACTGCGAATCCAAGACATTCTTCCTTTCAATGGACTTCTATATTACATGTTATACACCAAACAAGTTCGTGCTTTCCATCTTGGCAGTTTTTCGGGTTCCAAACTTCTGGGGCCATTTTGAGCCCCTAAACGACATTTTTTGGGGATTTGGGGCCAGGTGACTATCTAAGCCACTAACCTGGGCCAGTCGAAAATCGTTCTTCTAGGTTATACCTTTCCAATGGTGTATCGAGCGCCCAAAATGTAGATCGTATGAAAAAGTTACACCCTCGGAAAGTTGATGTATCAACTACCCGCATCGGGGCTCGCAAACCTTTTGGATTTTCATCTTCCGGGGTTAGGGTTTTGGATTTCACTTAAAAAAGAACTTTGGAGCCTCATTGTAATAATAATCTTCTTTCAAATGCGAGTAGCCATCACATCTCTTCTTAGAGATAAGATGCCACCATTCTAGCGAGTCTTTCACTCTATATTTTTACAATCTTTGTAAATTTTCGCTCATTAATATAAAATTGTGTATTACTGTATCTTGTGTTTATGGTTCCATATATGATACATTTATGTTATATTATTGGATATCCACGACATCTCTGTACATTTCTTTATTATATCTCCACTCTCATTTCGTGCCAAAAATAATCTGGATCAGTGATATAAGAGTAGGCTTCTCTTGATTGTTTTTCAGTGCATGTCCTCGACGAGGTCCGAGTATAGAAAGTTGGGTCTCGAGCTTGTCTCTCTTGAGGACAATCACTATCACCCACCCAAGAAACCCTCCATGGAGGAAGAAAATAAAAACAACGGAGCAAAAGATTCTATTAATCTGTTGCTTGAGAAAGATCTCACACGATAGAGGGACAAAATGATGGAGAATTTTTCCCACATCCTTCAATGCCTACTGATAGAAACAAGTGCATCTTCATCAAAAAACCACTTTGGAAGCACCTCTCCTTTCAAGGTACAGGTTAATTTTTATATTCCCACATTTGAAGGTCAGATATATGTAGATGCCTTAGACAAATGATTAAATCTGTTAGAAGGTTATTTCTTTCTTCACCATTTTTCCGATAGAGAAAAGATCACCTTCACACTCCTTAAAGCTCTCCCCCATGTCAAACATTGGTGGAAAATTTACTGGGAGAAAAGTTCCATAGAGGAGTCGAGAATGTATGGGGCCGAGCCCACTTGGGATTTTTTGTGGATGCGGTAAAGGAACAGTATTACCCTGTTGGCAACTATGAGGACCAATACATGAGATGGACCACACTGCGGAAAGAGAGGGGACAAGTAGTTCCAGAGTTCACCAATACCTTCCATACCTTGTGCACCAAGTTGGGTATCAAAGGCTCCGAATGACATTTGGTTCTAAAATATCGTGGGGTTCTACACATAAACATCCAAACTGAAATGGATTTTCTGGACATCTCATCACTCGATGTTGCTTATCGATATGCTGTTAAAATCGAGCAGAAATTTAAGAACCAGAAAAAATGGGTGTTCAAGTGTACACATCCGCAACAACCAAAGTATGATAAAGACGGCCCTAAAAAATAGTCTCTTGAAAACCATTCCAATCCATAGGAAAATAAGTGTCACATAAAGACGAAGAAGGACACCGGAAAATAGTGTGATTTACACAAAATCTCCTAGCACAACACTGATGAATTTCGCTCAAAACAATCATTGGTTGTCGAGATCAAATACAAGGAGCCGAAGCCTAATTCATAATCTAATTTAGAAAATATTGATAGAAGACAAATCATTGACGCATACCCCACTGCTATTTTCACGACCAAAACAATTCAACCAAAAGAACTAATAGATCCTGAAGAGAGGGAGCTCCTTTTTCATTCACAGATGTGGGTGAAGGCTACCCTGCTACATTTTATTGTTGATAGTGGAAGACAAAAGAACCTCATCTCAGTAGAGGTCATCAAATAGTTTGGATTGTCGACAACACCACACCCACAACCATACAACATCGGGTGGCTTTGCCATGGATGAGATCTTCATGTCAGCCAACAATGTCGATTATCATATGGCAACCATCCCTTCAAGGATGAGGTATTATGTGATGTTTCCCCACTAGATGTCTGTGTTGTTCTCTTGGGCCAGCCATATATGTGGAAGCACCATGCTATTTATGAGTCTTGACCCCATAGTGTCAATGTTACTCTAGGGGATCATCTCTACAAAATACCATAGGTAGTTCCAAATATTGTCCCACCTAAACAATGACGCAAGGTAGTATCTCATACTACAAAATTCAACTTCATCACAACCTGTTCAAAAGGTGACTAGAAGGATACTGCAACCACAACAAACTCGACCCAAGCACATTCTATCCAATAGAAGGGCAAATACAAGACTGCAACAAAGAGAAAATATTCCTTCTGCACACATACATCTCATGTAGCCCAACCAGTTGAACAAATTCAACCCCGCTAGTAACAGGTTCGTGACAACCTTCCACAAACCAAGTAGCGCGACGTCTCCAACAAGGAAAACAATGTAAATGCTTGCCCCTCTCCCCCAAGAACTTAACGCAATGGAGACCATTTCTTCCTAAGGAGGGAGGATTGATCTAGGTGGATATTGGTGGCCAGCCACCTATTCCATGGGCTCAAAAAACAATTTTCCATCTTGGCATTGGTTCGGTAGTTTTTTGAGTTCCAAACTTCCAAGGTCGTTTTGAGGCCCTACACGATGTTTTTGTGGATTTTGGGCCCAAGTGACTACTAAAGGAAGTAACTTGGGCCAGTCAAAAATCGATCTTCTCGGTTAGATATTTCCAATGGTGTATTGAGCACCCCAAACGAAGATCGTATGAAAAAGTTACGCCCTCGGGAAGTTGACGTATCAACTACCCCCATTGGGGCCCACAAACCTTTTGGCTTTTCATTTTCCAGGGTTAGGGTTTTGGATTTGACTTATGTTAAAAAGGCCTTTGGAGCCTCATTGTGACAATCATCTTCCTACGACAGCGAGTATCCATCACATCTCTTCTCAGGGATAAGATGCTACCATTCTAGTGAGTCTTTCATTTTGTATTTTTATAGTCTTTGTAAATGTTCGCTCATTAATAGAAAACCATGTATTATTGTATCTCTTTGTTTATGGTTGCATCTCTGATAAATTTATGTTGTATTATTGGATATCCAAGATATCTCTATACATTTCTTTATTATATCTCCACTCTCATTTCGTGCCAAAAATAATCCAGATTAGTGGTATCAGAGCAGGTTGCTCTTGATCGTTTTTCAGTGCATGTCCCTGACGTGTTCCGAGTATAGCAAGTTGGATCTTGAGCTTGTATCTCTCAAGGAAAATCACTCTCGCACACTAAGAAATCCTCCATGATGGAAGAAAATAAAAATGATGGAGCAGAAGATTCTATCAATCTGTTGCTTGAACAAGCTTTCACGCGATAGAGGGACGAAATGATGGAGAATTGTTTCCACATCCTTCAACTCCTGTCGATAACAAAAAACATGTCTTCATCAAGCGACCACTTTGGAAACACCTCGCCTTTCAAGGTTCAAGTCAATTTTGATATTCCCATATTTGAAGGGAAGATAGATGCATATGCCCTAGAAAAATGGCTAAATATGTTAGAAGGTTATTTCTTTGTTTAATTTCTCCGACAGGGAAAAGATCACCTTCACACTCCTTAAGGTTCTCCCACATGTCAAACATTGGTGGGAAACTTACGGGGAGAAAATTTCCATAGAGAAGTCTGGAATAGATGGGGTCGAGCCCACTTGGGATTTTTCTGTGGATGCGATTAAGGAAAAATATTACCCTGTTGGAAACTATGATGACTAGTACATGAGATGGACCACAATGCGACAAGAGAGGGGCCAAGTAGTGTCAGATTTCACCAATACCTTCCATACCTTGCACACCAAGCTAGGTATAAAATACTTTGAGCGACATATGGTTTTGAAATACTGTGGGGCTCTACACAGATACATCCAAATTGAAATGGATTTTCTAGACATCTCATCACTATGTGTTGCTTATCGATATGTTGTTAAAATCGAGTAGAAATTTAAGCACCAGAACAAGTGGGAGTTTGGGTATGAAAATCCAAAACAACCAAAGTATGGTTAAGATGGACCTAACAACCAACCTTTAGAAAACTAGTAGAATCCACAAGAATAGAAGGGAAACGAAAAGATGAATAAGGACACTAGAAAATGGTGTGATTTCCACAAAATCCCCTGGCACAAGACTGATGAATGTCACTCAAAACAGTCATTGGTGGCCGATATCAAATACAAGGAGCCGAGCCATGTCTTAGAATTTGATTCAGAAAATATTGGTAGAAGACAGATCATCGACACAGACCCCACTGCTATTATCGCGATCGCAACAATTCAATCAGAATAACCAACCGATCTTGAAGAGGGAGAGTGCCTTTTTCATTCACATATGTGGGTGAAGGGGACCCTACTGCATTTTATTGTTGATAGCAGAAGCCATAAGAACCTCATCTCAACAAAGGTTGTCAAAAACTTGGGATTGTCAATAACACCACACCCACAACCATACAACTTTGGGTGGCTTCACCAAGGACGTGATCTCTGTGTCAGCCAATAATGTCGATTGTCATATGAAATCCAACCCTTTAAGGATGAGGTATTATGTGATGTTTCCCCACTGGATGTATGTGATGTTATATTGGGCCAACTATATATGTGGAAGCACCATGTTTTTTATGAGTCTCGACCCCGTAGTGTCATTGTTACTCTCGGGGGTCATCTCTATAGAATACCAGAAGTAGTTCCAACTATTGCCCCACCTAAACAATGATGCAAAGTAGTATCTCATACTACAAAATTCAGCTTCTTCACAATATTTTCAAAAGGTGAACAAAAGGCCACTACAACCACTATAGCCTCGGCCCATGCACCTTCTATCCAATCGAAGCAGGTCGACAAGGTTGCAACAAAGTGAAAAGATTCCTTCTACACAGAGTCATCTCATGTAGCTCGACTGGTTGAACAAACTCAACCTCACCAACAATAGGTTCATGACAGTCTTCAACAAACTAAGAAACACAAATTCTCCATCAAGGCAAGCAACTCACCAAGGTTTAGGTTCAACAAACGCTTCCCCCCCTCCCCTAGGAACTCAACGCAATGGAGACCATTTCTTACTAAGGAGGGAGGATTTATTTAGGTGGATATCAGTGGCCACCCACCTATTCCACTGGCTAGAAAAAAAAATTTCCACCTTGGTATTTTTTCAAGTTCCAAACTTTGGGGGCCGTTTTGAGGCCCTAAACAACATTTTTTGGGGATTTGAGGCCCAGGTGTTTTTCTTCGGAAATAGCCTGGGCCAGTCGAAAATCGTTCTTCTCGGTTAGACCTTTCCAATGGTGTATTGAGTGCCCCAAATGAAGATTGTATGAAAAAAATTACACCATCAAGAAGTCGACGTATCAACTACCCCCATCAGGGCCCGTAAACCTTTTGGATTTTCATCTTCTGGGGTTAGGGTTTTGGATTTTACTTATGTTAAAAAGGCCTTTAGAGCCTCATTGTAACAATAATCTTCTTGCATATGCGAGTAGCCATCACATGTCTTCTCAGAGATAAGTTGGCACCATTCTAGCGAGTGTAACATCCCCAACATCCAATTGGGCTATGCCACACAAAAATTTTCGAACTGTATGCAAGTTAAAACATATACACACATAAAATCTTGTGGAACTTTATATATATAACTTAAAACAGAAAAATGCATTCTGTAAATGCACAAATTCATATGGAAATAACATTAAACATATACATGTAACATAGATAGGAAATACCCATAAATATAAAGACAAGTATAAAACACACAAGAAAATGCCATAAAAATAAACACAAATAATAATGCATCATATAAATTAACACACAATTGACACTTATCTTGGTAAGAATATCACCAACTGCGTGCATAACTTCCATGAACCTCCTAGCCTTAGACCATGCTGCTCATCACTCTCAGTAGTGGGTCATCCCCAAGCTAGGACTAAACTCGACCTAGGTAAAGGGATTCCTAACCACGATAATTTATATCAGACAACAGGAAAGAATCTGTCATAGGTGCCAACTCAAATTAACATCCTACAGTCCCTCATTCCCCACATGCATGTCCCACCTCAAGAAGTGTGCCCCTTTTCTGCTCAATAGTCCCTCGGCTGCCCCACTTCCCTTCCATGGCTTCAACAATAGGCTGGAAAGGAAGTCTCAAATCCCTATAGCTGCAATTTGACACCTTTGGGAATCCATTCCCAACAATTCTATCACCTATATAGGTTTCTCATGGTCATGACAACCCGCCTCTTCAATATCCCATGGGCTTGGCAACCCACTTCTTCAGTCCAGCTCTTGATCTAACCAGGTACATATATGGGTATGGTACTGGTTTAGGTATGGATATAGGTATAGGCACGGAGGACAATTCAATGAGTGAGTGAATGATGATGGAATGAATGAATGAATCAAAAATGAATTAAGTCCAAAATATATGTATGCATGTTCCCAACTTGACACTTGCCATGTTGGGAGCTACTTTGGCCCATTTGTCCCCATCCATAGAACTTAGGATAAAATAATTATCCATACATTATACTTTAAGGAATATTAATATAATATTCCTTTTTGGCTTAATATCCCTATCTTATCTCCTTATCCTTAACTTTTAGCCCCCCCTTTCCTTAACTAGTGGAGTTTAGTCCCCCGTGCTCTTTTATCGTGGTCAGTGTACACACAACGATGTATTTTATATTAATGATAAGACATATACAAAAATAGGCTCATTGGCCTTTATCATCTAGTCTCTCCAGCCTAATTCAACACATAAGCCTCCTAGCTTATAATAATTGGCTCATAAGCCTATAAAACACAACATATACACAAAGTCTCCCTCGCCTCAAAATCGTGTGCACTTAAGTTTGATGTGTGCGGTATCCTGGAATGTGCATACTTCATCATTTTAGTATGCAGTACATGTGCTCACTATACCATGGAAAGTGCATAAAAAAATGATATCAAACAACTCACCGTCTTAACTACATTTTCATTTATATTTACAATTAGGTTTGACCTAGGGGTATTACAATCCCCTCCCCTTATTTATGCATTGTCCTCAGTGCATTATGTACACATATCAACAAGATATCCAAAATCTTAAAAACTATGTGGGTATTCTGCTCGCATTGCATCCTCATGTTCCCAAGTAACATCCTCAGGACCGTACTAGGTCCATTGGACCTTTACAAGCCCTATGGCTCGATTATGGAGCTGTTTGTTTTTTCGGTCCAGAATGCATACTGGATGCACTTTGAAAGTGCCTTCTTGCTCCACCTGAATCACATTCCAATCAATAACATGATTAGAATTAGGTGCATATTTCTTAAGCAATGATACATGAAATACATTATGAATGGTCATTGATGTAGACAAGGAAAGCATGTATGCTACAGGCCCAATCCTCTCTAGTATTTCAAATGACCCACAATAGCGAGATGCCAACTTTGAACAATTTCCCAACTTCATGGAAATTCTATTGGCCTTCACTTTCAAGAATACATGGTCCCCCACTTTAAATTCCCAGTGAGTTCTTCCCTTCTCAACATAGTTTTTCTTCCCATCTTGGGAAACCTGTAAATTTTGTTTTATTTTCAACATTTTCTCCTCCATTTCTCTGAGTAAATATGGCCCAACCACTGCTCTATCTACTTGGTTATCCCATCTTACCGGTGTGTTGCACCTTCTGCCATAAAGTTTCTCAATTGGTCTCATCTTTAGAGATGTTTGGTAGCCATTGTTATAAGCAAACTTTACTAAGTGTAGGTAGTCTTCCCATTTTGATGGTTTAACCATCACATACATCCTCAACATATCTTCAATCACTTGATTCACCCTCTCTATTTTTCCATCTAATTCTGGATGATAAGTTGTACTAACATTCAAATTTGTTCCAAATCCATTAAATAATCCCTTCCAAAAATTTGAGGTAAATTTTGGATCTCTGTCAAACAAAATTTTATTGGGTATATACCATGTAATTGAGAAATTTATCTCATATAAACATCAACAATGTTGGTTGCCTTGTGTGTGAGATTTACTCGAATAAAATGGGAAGCTTTAGTAAGCCTATCCACCACTACCAAGATAGAATCATGTTGCTTGTTTTTTCTGGGAAGTTTGGTGATGAAATCCATTGTTACAACTTCCCATTTCCACTCATGAATGGGTAATGGATGTAGAAAACCAGCTGGGTGTCTATGCTCAACCTTTACCTTTTGACATTCCAAACATTTGGCAATAAAATCAACATCTTATTTCTTCATGCCTCGCCAATAATATTGGATCTTGACAACTGCAATAGTTTTCTGATAACCTGGGTGCCCAACATAAGGTACATTATGCATTTCTCTCAATATCATATTTTTCAATTCTTGGTAATTTGTTACATAAATTTTTCCCCTGTATATGATAATTTTATCATTTTCTAGCTTATAGTCTTCAATTTTCTGTTGCGAAATACCTTCTTGTAATTTTGCCACTAACTCCTTGTATTGCAAATCTGATTTTGCAGCCTCCAAAATTATGTATTTCAAATATGATTGGTACATGCTGATGGTTGTAGCATGCAACTCATGCACTCTTCTGCTGAGTGCATCAACCACTTTGTTCTCTTTCCCCTTGATATGATTTATATCAAAGTCATATTCACTGAGAAATTCTAACCATCTACTTTGCCTAGCATTTAGAGTTGGTTGATCAAATAAATATTTCATACCATTATGGTCTGTCCTTAGCTCGAACCTTTTCCCCATGAGGTAGTGCCTCCACTTCCTCAAGGCATTTACTATGGTTGCCAACTCCAAATCATGAGTGGCATAGTTCCTTTCATGCTCCTTCAACTTCCTTGATTCATAACATACAACAAACCCATTTTGACTGAGGACTCCACCAAGTCTTTCTTTACATGCAACTGTGCATACAATGAAGTCTTCAATTGGATATGCAATCCTTAAAATTGGAGCACTAGTTAATAATTTCTTCAACTCTTGGAAACTCTTTTCACAATCCAATGTCCACTGAAACTTCACACCCTTATTTTGCAATGAAGTGATTGAGTGTGCAATCTTTGAGAATCCTTCAATAAATCTCCTATAGTAGCCTGCAAGACCCATGAATGATCTGACCTCTATCACATTCTTTGGCGCTAACCATCCTCTAATGGATTCTATCTTCTCAGGATCCACTGCTATCCCATCCTCTGAAATGACATTGTAATATCCCAAGGCCAAACCGCGATTGCAACTATGAATTGTAACATATTTTGTAGGTTGGTGAGCCAAGTGTTATAAGAAAGGAAGATTATGTGCTTATTAGGCCAAAGATCCTAGATGTTAAAGGTTAGGAGCCTATTTTGTACATGTAAATATTCATATTATTAATATAAAAACATCGTTGCATGTAGACCGACCATGAAGAAAGAGTATGGGGGACTGAGCTCCACTAGGATGGGTAAGGGAATGGGGGCTGAGAGGCTGGAAAGGGGGGCTAATCTCAAGAGCTTAAAACCAAGAGAATAATATATAATTATTATTCTAAAGGGTTGTAAAGAGGATATTAATTTATCCTTAGTTTCCTGAGGGAGAGGAACAAACTCCAAGTGGAGGGGGACAAGCTCCCAAGAGAGTCATTTGTCAAGCTGGGCGCATGCAAATTTGTGTGGGAAATTACATCATTGTGAGGGGGAACATGGATTATTTCCATCTGTCCTCACGAGTTCTCTCTCTCCATTCTTGCCATGATGAGGATTCTGTCCATGGGTTTCCCCATTCACCCATGCAATGAAAAAGCATGCAGGCAACCAATCCACTGTTTTGAACCGTAACCATCTTGAACCTCTACAACAAGCCCACATGGATATCTTAATGAACAAATACCCTGTGGGTTTCCTATTTTTCACCATTTCCCCCATGTCTAGTTTCTATTGCTGTCATCACCTTCCTGTATGTTGAGAAGTGGGAGTGAAGAAGTGGGCTTCCATGCCCATGGATAGAAGAAGCAGGTTGTCAGGACTGTGAGCAACTCTTTCTAGGTGAGAGAGTGTGCTAAGGAAGATAGTTCTCCTATGTGAGTTCTCCTGTGAGAAAATCTCTCCAGGTGAGAGAGTGTGTTGAGGAAGTGAGTTCTCCTGGAGGGAGTCCAGTAGCAGCTACACAGCTTTGAGAATTCCTGATCCGACCTATTGTTGAAGCCCAAGGAAAGGGAGGTGTAGCAGTCAATAGACTATGTGATAGTGAAGGTGTACACTCCTGGGGTCGGACAAGCATGTGGGGAATGAGAGTTTGTGAGCTATGGGAATAAGTGGCTCCATGGAGGAAATACTTCCTATTTTTCTATGTAACTTTCTGTTGTGCTATGTAACTTCCTGTTGTCCCTGTCTAGCCTAGGAATCCCTTGCCTGGTGGAGTTTAGTCGCAGCTCGGGGGTGACCCACTGCTGAGAGTGATGAGCAACACGGTGTATGGTTGGGAGGTTCATGGAAGGTCTTCACGCAGTTGGTGTACTTCAATTAAAATATAAGTACCCATTTATCTATTCATTTACATGTTGTGTATTTGTACATGCTATATGGATGAGTATTTCCTGTATATGATGTTATATTTATGGGTTTTTCCTGTGAATAATGCATGTATGATTTTATTGTTATTTTCACATTAATATGTGTATTAGAATAATATGTTGTCTGTTTATGTTTATATTTATATGCATATGATGATTGTTATTTCTATGAGGTAGCATGGTCGGCCGTTGGTGGACGAGGATGCTTCAGAATTGGTATCAGAGCAATGAACTAAAATATACAGTTGTTAGGTAGCATTTCCTGATAGAGGTTTGAGGGCTGAGGACATTACAAAATGGTATCAGAGCATAAATATGTTTCCTTTTTGGCATTGCCGAACCTTGTTGGTGGCCAGGGACATTACAAAATGGTATCATAGCAGAAATATGTTTCCTCTATGACATTGCTCGGCCTTGTTGGTGGTGTGGGATGTTACAAAATGGTATCAGAGCCATGTTTTCAACATTGAGCCTGGATGGGCCAGGAAAGTGGATGTTGAAGAAAAGGTTTCGAAAAGGAATTGTTGTCGAAATAAACAAAATTGAAGTTTAGAGCCTAGTTTTCGACACTGAGCCTGAATTAGGCTGTATAAGTGGTTATGGAATCAAAAGCTCAGAACAAATTATTGTCGAGAGGGAAAAAATTTGAATTTTAGAGCATCCCAGAGTGCCAAGAGAACACCTTGGTCATTTTTGGAAGCTCATGAGGTATAGCAGTGCAAGAAAGATAGCCGAGAAAAGAGACTGCAATAACCATTGGTTTGGGACCACAAGGTTTGAAGTTGGGCCATAAGATCTGTGTAGGGGAAAGACCAACGTTTTCCAACCGTCAGATTTGGAAAAATGTGGATGAGAATTAACTTCTAGGTCCTTTGGACTTCGTGACTTTGACGTAGTTTTATGTGTTATAGAAAAAAAAGGAAGTTCTGAAGTCCTAGAGTGGATCTACGCCATAGATTTGGGGAAAAGTACTTGACCGTTGGATTGGCCGAAGACAGATCAAAGCCATTAGATCAAGCCAAGAGCAATAGGTAAGGTGTTGTGGTGAAGAGAAAATCCCAGTCATCAGATTTGAGTGCAAGTGGGGGTGAGTCATAGATCTCACGACAGTTCGTAAATTTGACACTTTGGGAGAAATTGAGTGTGATAGAGAGAAAATATCTCAAAGTCTCGAAGTCCAGAGTCAATATGGGTCATCGATCAAAGGAGATGCATGTCATAAGATCAAATTATTCATATTTCGACGTTCGAAAGAATTGGAATGTGCTAATGTAAAAATCTTCTGAAACCCCAAAGCTCGAAGTTCCGAAGCCAAAGAGTCGAAGTGATGTGGAATTATGACATTACCCTGGGTAATGTGGACTTCCCTAGTCCTGCCACATGTCACCACCTTAAAAAATGACAGTTGTACTATGTGGACCCACCAGAAGGTTAAGAAGTTCAGGAGTTTGATGTTCAAAAGAATTGAGGTGTGAAAGTGTAAAATATTTCGAAGTCACGAAGTGACGTGACTTGCCGACGTCACCTGAGATGATGTGGATACACGAGATGTGTGCCACGTGTCAGTGAGTTATCTACCCTTCGAATATTGATTATCCAAATTATAATGTGACATGTGTCACCCACCTGATTGGGCCATGTCTCCAATTCTAGTATTATTCCACATGGCACTTCCCTCAAGTATGGTTAGTGGGGGCCTTGATGGATTGCACAAAGTAGCTGAAATTAGTCAAGAATTGTTAAATTTTGAAGACTCCCAAAACTCTGGAGAGCAGAGTAAATCCTCACCATTGATCGAGGAGGGACACATGGAAGTAGATCTCATATTTTGGAGACTTGGTACTTTGGAGGATTCAAGGCATAGATAGTTAAGTTCAGGGACTCTTGAAGGCCCGAAGATCAGAGTCCATCTTGACCGTTGATTAGGAGAGGGTACGTGGAAATAGATGCCAGAGACTTGGTACTCCAGAAGGTTTGAGAGTGTGGATAGTCCGTAAGTTCCGAAGCTCAGAGTCCTAAAGTTGATCATGGTTGTTGGTTAGCAGAAAGGAGAAGTTCATTGATTTTTTGTTTGAGAGTTCATTAGTCCGTCACTCTAGCGGACATGTAGAGCAGTTCTTCAAAAACTCCTAGAGTCAAATTTTCGTAATAGATCTCAGCCGTTGGATGTTGGGAAGCTGTGGATCATTGATCCACCCCACTTCATGAAGTTTTCCAATTTGACACTCTAAGAGATTATTGTGATGTGCTTTGGAAAACTCCTAATCTCGAAATCCCGAAGCTCCTATCCATCGTAGATCTTAACAGAGAATGTGGACCGTAGATCCACCTTCCTCTGTGAATTCACCAGTTCAAGGTTCTGTGATGTTTGTGTTGTGCGGAAAGGGAAACCTGCGAAGCTTCAGAGCCTCGAAGTTTAAAGGCTCTGGATAAGCACCCAAATATTAGCATTTGTTCACAACCGTGGTCGCATGCAAATTAAGGGCTGAAGGAAAAAGGGGGCTAGTGCCTGAAAACTATGTTAAATAAGGAAAAATGGGTTAGGAAGAAAGCTCGTGGGTTTCTTCTGGTTTGGACCTACATCACGAGAGGTATTTGAGACCTGAGAACTTTATTATAGCATCCATCAAAGATATAAGAGCCATTAGCTCAGAGAAAAGAGATCTGTTGCACAAGAAGTGCATCAGAGAAAAAACACAAGTTTTAAAGGATCATAGCTTTCTACTCAAAGCTCAGAATCGATAAAGGGAGCAATCATTGGAATGGTCTTGGAAAGAGGATTCTAGGTATTCAACCATATTTGAGGATTGAGTAGCTTAGATCATAGGAATTCAGAAAGAATATTTCTAGTGACCATAGAAGGAAGGTTTTATGGAACATACAAGAGTTTGGACGTGATATCTATTGGGTATGTGTTATATTCTTTGCATGTGTGTGTGTGGGCGTGTCAGATTTAAAAACTACGTTTGACGATCCCTCTAGTAGTGTTGTTTGTTTCATGTCCGTCGGGCGATTTCTTAGGGGGTCCCAAGGGGGGGGGGGAAGGTATACCCCCCCTAGTTATGTGCAACATTCGGGGTAGCGCCTCGAATTTTTTTTGGGTTGGTTTCTGCTATTTTTAGCGGTTTTCTAAATTAATCCCGGATTAAGGGACTAGGGTTTTGGTATCTATGAAATACCTAAAAACATTGTATATATTGTATGGGGAATGGTGAAATTATATATAATGCATATAAGAAAGATTTTCCCGGTTGAGGGTTTCCGGTATAAAATCTCTATGTACTCTGTGTATGAGCCATTGATTAATTTTTTTTTTCTTAAGAATCTATATGCATTGCTTTACTTCACAGGTTTAAAACTTACATGTGGTATTAGAGTTCGTTTTTGGCTTCAGAGGGACACCTTTGTTGTTGAGGGTTTGGCTCAGTCTTGATTGATCAAGTTTATCTTGGGTCTGTGATAAACCTAAATTTAGTGGGAGCTTTTGCAGTGTTGATTTGAGTGCAGAAAGAGGAATGGAAAGCTCTTCTAGAATTGAGATAGAGAAGTTCAACGGTAAAAAATTTGAGCTATGAAAGCTGAATATGGTGGAACTTCTTGTAGACAAAGAACAATGGATCACTGTGGATCCTGGTAAACAGCCTACTGGTACACCATCTACTAGTACACAGACTACTGGTACACAACCTACTAGTACACAAACTACCAGTACACCACCTACTGGTATGTCGAAGTAAGATTGGGAGAAGTTGGACACAAGAGAAAGGAGTACTATTCGACTCTGCTTGGCAGATTCGGTGTTGTTGAATGTCTCAAGAGAATATATAGCCAAGGAACTATGGGATAAGTTGGGGAATTTGTATCAATCAAAGTCCCTGGTAAACAAGTTGTTTCTTTGAAAGAAGATGTATCATCTTAGGATGGAAAATGGAGATTCTGTGACAGAACATCTAAATGCCTTTAATACTTTGGTAAGTCAACCTGTCTCTGTTAATATTACGATTGCAGAAGAAGATAAGTGTATTACTTTGTTATGTTCTTTGCCAGACTCTTGGGATAATCTGGTTGTAGCAATTGGTAGTACCACTCAATCTACATTGAAGTATGAGGATGT
>ML799759.1:72472-100188 GCA_009831015.1 Picea engelmannii
CAAGAGCAAAGGGGATCTTAGAGTTGATACACAGTGATGTGTTTGGACTTGTTCCTATTCCATCCCTAGGTAAATATGTGTATTATGTTTCATTCATAGATGATTTTTCAAGGAACACATGGATTTATTTTCTTAGAAAGAAACTTGAGGTATTTGATAAATTTAAAGAGTTTAAGGCTCTGGTAGAAAATCAGACAGAGAAGAAAATAAAGGTATTGAGAATAGATAATGGTGGAGAATTCTGCAGAAATGAATTCAAAGAATTCTATAAGAAGTGTGGTATAGCAAGGTATAAGACTAATCCATACACTCCTCATTAGAATAGAGTTGCAGAAAGGATGAACTAGACACTGATGGAAAAAGAAAGGAGCATGCTCAGCGGTGCTGGGTTAGGACAAGAATTCTGGGTAGAGGCAGTGGGTACAACATGTTACCTGGTCAATCGATCACCTTCATCAGCGTTGGATGATAAAACTCCACATGAGGTATGGTTTGGAAAGAAACCCTTTCTTCAACATCTTAGAGTGTTTGGTTGTCATGCTTATGTACACGTTCCAAAGAAAAATAGGAGTAAGTTGGATAGAAAGGCTGAAAAGTGTATATTTATTGGTTATAAAGATGGTGTGAAAGGTTATAAGCTTTGGAACCCAAAAAATAAGAAGAATGTTTACAATCGGGATGTTGTTTTTAGAGAGTTAAAAGATGTGTCCAAACAGGAATTCCTACCAAGGTAAGACGAACCTGGGAAAATAGACCTAGAGTTGGATGATGCAAAATCTGAATCATCTGAAGAATATGAAGCAACAACACAAGAAGAAGAACCTCATACCCCAGTATTGAGGAGATCAATGAGAGAAAGAAGGCAACCAGAAAGGTATAGTCCACCTGATTTTCGTTCCAATTTTGCTTTATCTATTACTGATGATGACCCCAGACCTGTCAGGGAAGAAGTGAATTAAGAGGATAGTAAACTATGGAAGAAGGCCATGGTTGAAGAAATGGATGCCTTGGATAAGAATGAAGCATGGGATATATTTGAGTTTCCAGCTGGAAGAAAATCGATTGGTAGCAAATGGTTGTTCAAGAAGAAGTTTAATGCACAAGGTAAAGTGAAGAAATACAAAGCTCGGTTAGTAGCAAAAGGTTATTCCCAGGTAGAGGGAATTGACTTTGGTGAGATTTTTTCTCCTGTTTCTAAGTTAACTTCTATTAGATTCCTTTTATCTATTGCTGCTTCTTTTGATCTTGAAGTGGAACAAATGGATGTGAAGACAACATTCCTACATGGGGATCTGGAAGAAGAAATCTACATGAAGTAGCTAGAAGGCTTTGTAGTGAAGGGAAAGAAAGAGCTAGTCTGTAAGCTAAAGAAGTCACTACATGGTCTAAAGTAATCACCTAGGATGTGGTACCAAAATTTTGACACATACATACTTGGATTGGGATTGGTAAGAAGCAGGGATGATCACTGTCTATATTCCAAGAAAGTTGGTAATCACTTCATTTATGTAGTGTTGTATGTTGATGACATGTTGTTGGTAGGAAATAACATGGATGTTATCAAGGAGGTGAAATCACAACTATCCTCCAAATTTGAGATGAAGGATCTTGGTGCTGCTAACATCATTTTGGGAATGGAGATTAAAAGAGATTGTGCAAACATGAAACTCTAGTTGAATCAGATAAAATATGTTGAGACGATATTGCATAGGTTTAATATGCATGGAAGTAAACCGATCAAGGTTCTTATTCCTATAGGTGTAAAGTTATCTACAGATCAGTTTCCAAAGACACGGGAAGAAGAAGAGGACATGTCCCATGTTCTATATGCCAGTGGAGTTGGCAGTTTGATGTATGCAATGGTTTGTACTATACCGAACATTGCACATGCAGTGGGAGTTTTGAGCAGGTATATGTCAAAACCAGGGAAGGAGCATTGGACAACAGTAAAGAGGGTCTTTAGGTATCTTCGTGGCATTGCCAGTTATGGATTGTGCTACCAAGGAAGACTAGGATTGGATAGAGTGGTGGACATACATGGATTTGTTGATGCAAACTGTGTTGGAGATCTAGATCACAAAAGATCTACAAGTGGGTATGTGTTTAACCTATTTGGAGGAGAAATCAGTTGGATGAGCAAAATATAGTTTGTAGTGACACTCTCAACTACATAAGCTGAATACATGGCAACCACTCATGCAAGCAAGGAAGTAGTATGGTTACAAATATTGTGTTTAGGTATTGGGTTGGTACAACATGAAGTGAGATTAGATTGTGACAGTTAGAGTGCAATCTTCCTGGCAAAGAAACCAACTTATCATTCGAAGACAAATCATATTGATGTTTAGTATCACTTTGTGAGAGACATGGTTGAGGAAAATAAGGTGTTGCTGGAAAAGGTTGAAACTTTGAAGAATGTTACAGATTCATTGACAAAGTCTCTGAGCACAGAAAAATTCTCCTGATGTAGAGTAACAATGGGCATTGTTGTCGTGGATTGTTGACTATATAGTCCCCTGGACCCATGGATGCAAAGAAAAAAACAAGTGGGAGAATGTTGGGTATGTGTTATATTCTTTGCATGTGTGTGTGTGGGCGCGTCATATTTGACAACTGCTTCTGACGATCCCTCTAGCGGTTTTTGCTATTTTTAGCGGATTTTTCTATTTTTAGCGATTTTCTAAATTAATCCCGAATTAAGGGATTAGGGTTTTGGTATCTACGGAATACCTAAAAACATTGTATATATTGTATGGTGAATGGTGAAATTCGATATAATGAATATAAGAAAGGTTTTCCCAGTTGAGAGTTTCTGGTATAAAATCTCTGTGTACTCTGTGTATGAGCCATTGATTAATTTTTTTTTTGCTTAAGAATATATATGCATTGCTTTACTTCATAGGTTTAAAAATTACAATATCAAGAAGGAACAGAGGAACTTGAGGACATAATGTTACATCAAGAATAATTCACAACATGATCAAGGTCAATACTAAAGAATGCTAAAATAAAGAAGTACATAGTGGGAAGACCTAATCTATACAGATTGATATATATCAAAATGCTAGTATTTTGATCAAGAAGGACATAATGTATGCATGGAGAAAGTGAAAATATCTCCAAGGAACAGTCCTACAGGTTGGAGATAGCACCTTCATTATTACTATTAGAATGCGCAGTGGAAGCAAGGCATGAAGGTAATCAAATATGGCATGACAAAAGTTGAATATGCATGTCAAGATAAGAGAAAGTAATAATTCATCAAGATAATACCAGTGCTGATAGGATCAATCATGAAAATGATAAATCAAATTTCTTCAAGAAATAAGTTGGTGTTCACTATCCAGGGTTACTCAGAGAACATGACTGGAAATATATAATTTTTCATGCAGGAGATGGATCAGAGAAATCCAAAAAATAATAGGTTGTTGAAAATTGATATCAACATAATATGTGGTGGAAAGTATGCAAAGTAGACAAGGAAAAACTCTTGGATGGAGTCAAGTCCATGAACATCCTAAGATAATGGAAGAATAAATCATGAGATAGATATCAAGATAATAGGAATGCATGTCAAAACTCTAGGAAGGAAAGCTAGAATAGTAGAGGATTGTTGATGCACTCCAAATCTGTGAAGGTATTTCCATAAGAGCATGGAGATATCAAGTCAAGAATAACTTAAAAGTGAAATGAATTCTAAAGAGAAATCAATAAGGAACTAGGAAGAAGAAAATGGTTCTATGTATGATTTTGAATGCAGAGGAGATGGTGCCTGGAAATAATCCATCTTAAGTGACATAGAGCCATGAGTGACAACCCAAGAGGTTGGAGGTATCACTTGAATCTATGATGGTAAGGTAAAAGAAGGACTTTCAGTTAATTATATGCATCTAGCAAAGGAGGCATATATGCATCCTTACAATATGCTAGAGATTGGATAGGTAAGTCAAGTTTGAAGCTAGTTGGAAAAGAGAAGAGGAGAGTACAAGAAAACCTCAAGTACTAAAGTATTCCATCAGGAAAGGGATGAATAAGTTTAGTCCTAAAGAGTAACTAGATGTTGAAGAATCCAGAGTCTATAAAACTACTTGGTTTGGAATTTTAATTCATCCAAGTACGAGTTGGGATAGTTGGATCCAGGAAATTAATGAAAGATGAAGGTTAATATTAGCTTAGTTTGTGACTATAAATGAAAAATAATCCAAGAGTGATTTGGATAGAAAGTGCTCAGGTCAGAACTAATAATGTACAATGATTACAGTGAGAGCACAAGAAGATTTCGAAATCTAGGATGATGTGAAAACTATGAGAACAACAAGAAATATGATACAAGGAGAAAGAAGTTACTAAAATTGTGGTAGCACCAATTGAATTAGGTTTGGTTGAACAAACATAAGAAAAAAAATAGTTCTTTCATGTTGCAAGTGTTGTTGATAATGTTGCTACATATGGAAGGAAGAAACATAAAGTTGAATGTTGATTATAAGTTTGATAAAAGAAGCATGAAAGCTTCTACTTCCATCAGACATTCAAGTAGAATAACATTTATTAATGGCAGTCATGTAGGTATGAGTTTTATTACTCTTATTGCATAATTGCTTAAAGGAATTTAGGTAAGAATTTCCTTAGCTAGAGTTATTTTATAAAATCACATGATTATATTATTGAATGCATACCACTGGATGTGGTAAAGGCTAGAGGCCTGTATTAATTCAAAGCTTCTTAGCTTTTTGAATGCACACATTGACATAGTAGAATTTCGTGTTAATTTGGTTATGAGGTAATAAACAAAGAAATAAAAGATAAGAACTTGTTATAGGAATGAATGCCAATAATCTAGTCATGTATGATACTAGGACATGGTTGGATATGGAAAGGTTATGAGCCACACAGGTACTAAAAGCTTCCTAGCTTTAAATAAAACTTGGACATCGACCTTTTTGCTAACACTAATGAACACCACATAATTATATTCTTGGTGTAGTGTTTGAGTCGAAAAGGAAGGCATCCAATTAATTGGGAAGACAATAGGAAGGGTGTGGGGAATGTGTCAACACATTGGCCAGAATTCCAACTTATGGATGGTGAGATACACGACTGAGATAAAGAGCATTATGTAATTCAATACAAGATTCACTGAATAAGTATGCATTGAGAATTGCACTCATGCATAGTAAGTGATAGAATTGTATACTAAATGCAATTGTTGAATGTGTTTTGTAAGTACATTCATATATATTATTGCATGGAAATAATTGTTACTAACAACCAAAATGTTGTTAACTCATGAAATTGAGGACATTTCAGGAGTTGTTAGACATTGCAACAAGGAAGTTGCAAGTCAAGTAGTCACATGAATATTGATTACATAAATGTTTTTGTTCAGAAATTGAAGTAATGAATTTACATATATTAATTATGAACATGGATATGCATAGAATGATGAGTCATTCTATTTTATTAATCTTTTTGGTAATTATGATTGAATTGCTAGGTACAGAAAATTCTAAGATTACTACATATGGTTTTGTACATATTACAATTGAATTATGATGTACACGAAATACTAACAATTGTGGGATGTATGCAAGAGGAAGCATTGCAATAAAAATGGTATGCAATTTGGTTCTTGTGAAAACCACAAGGAAGGTTGCACTCCTAATATGGCAATAGACAAGAAGAATTATGAAATAGATTCTCATGTTTTGGGGAAAAGTTGAATTCCCTTTTGAACTAAGTTTGAGTTCCTAAATGAATTATTTTATGTTATCTCGTGATAACTGCATGTGGGTGATGCAGATGAGCTGATATTGTTTAAAGTTGGAATGTTGACTACAAAGAGTAGCTCAGGGAAGATGTTGAATGGAGACAACAGATCTTACCCTGTGGATCCCTGGTGGATCTGGGTGTGTTTCTCCTTGGGTTGCCTTGGAGAAGGTTGGAGCCCTGGAGGGAGAAGTGTGGGGATAGGTTCCCTGGTATGAGGCCTGGAGGGTACTTGGAGACCTCTGAGGGCATTTGGAACTCTTGGAGCCACGATGCTCTGAGACTTCCTTTTTGGCCTATGTTGGAGCCCTAGAAGGAAGGTGCATACTAACTTGGGTTGTACAAGCATTTGGGGAATTAGAGACCATCGGTTGGAGTGTTGTTGAAGTTTGGTACCTTGGCCTAGACCATGTTGATATGGATTGTGGACCGTGGCTATCTTGGGAAGCCATTTCCCTGATGGAGTCATAGCCCTGCTTGGGGGTGGAAGGTCTTCTCAATCAAAACATAAGTATCAATTCTCTATTTATTGTATGATGTGTATCTAGTATATAGGTTATATTGTTATTAGAATTTCCTGTATATATATAGCATGTATGTTCTAATGTTGCTTCTGAATGAATAGGTGTATGAGCAGAGTGTTTATGTATGTGGAGTCATAGCCCCTGTTGAGATTTTATCAACATTGAGATCTAAGGCTGGGTGGAACGTCATGGATCTACAGCCAATCGATGCTTTCAATGAGATTTAATTGAAGCATGTAATAAGGAAAAATGAGTTGAATTCTTTCTGGAAGTAGCTCTATGGAATAGAGAAATTTAATTTCAGTTTTAGTATGAACACCAGAATTGTTGCTTGAAAGTAGAGCACCAGGTGGATAACAAGCTTCCAATAGGAAAAATCTTGGATATTTTTGAAGAATTTTGTATTATACAGGGTATATAATGCATTGAGGAAAATGCATAAATAAGGGGAGAGGATTGTAATATCCCAAGGCCGAACCTCGGTTGTAACTATGAATTATAACATATTTTATAGGTTGGTGAGCCAAGTGTTATAAGCAAGGAATCTTATGTGCTTATTAGGTCGGAGAGCCTAGATGTTAAAGGCCAGGAGCCTATTTTGTACATGTAAATATTCATTTTATTAATTTAAAACATCGAAGCGTGTAGACTAACCATGAAGAAAGAGTATGGGGGACTAAGCTCCACTAGGCTAGGTAAGGGAAGGGGGGCTGAGAGGCTGGAAAGGGGGGTTAATATTAAGAGCTTAAAACCAAGAGAATAATATATAATTATTATTCTAAATGGATGTAAAGAGGATATTAATTTATCCTAAGTTTTATGAGGCAGAGGAATGAACTACAAGTGGAGGGGGACAAGCTCCCAAGAGAGCCATGTGCCAACCTGGGCACATGCAGATTTATGTGTGAAATTCCATCATTGTGAGTGGGCATGGGGATTCTTTCCATCTGTCCTCACGATTTTTCTCTCTCCATTCTCTCCATGTTGAGGATTCTGGCCATGGGTTTCCCCATTCACCCATGCACTGAGAAATCACACAGGAAACCAGTTTGTCATTGTTGAACCGTAACCATCCTGAGCCTCTACAATAGGACCGAACGAATATCTTATTGAACCCATACTTTTGAGGTTCCTTGTGTTTCACCATTTCCCCCACATCCAGTTTCTATTATTGTCATCACCTTGTTGTGTGTTGAGAAGCAGGAGTGAAGAAGTGGGAGTGAAGAAGTGGGTTGCCAGGCTCATGGATAGAAGATGCAGGTTGTCAGGCCTATGAGAAAATATCTCCAGGTGAGAGAGTCTGCTGAGGAAAAGAGTTCTCCTATGAGCAATTCTCTCTAGGTGAGAGAGTGTGCTGAGGAAGTGAGTTTTCTCAGAGGGAGTCTAGTAGCAGCTACAGAGATCTGAGAATTCTTGATCTGACCTATTGTTGAAGCCCAAGGAAAGGGAAGTGTAGTAGTCGATGGACTGTGTGACAGTGAAGGTGTACACTCCTGGGGTGGGACAGGCATGTGGGGAATGAGATTCTGTGAGCTATGGGTGTAAGTGACTCCTTGGAGGAAATCCTTCATTTTGTGTTGTGCAATGTCTTGTTGTCCCTGCCTAGCCTAGGAATCCCTTGCCCGGTGGAGTTTAGTCCCAACTTAGGGGTGATCCACTGTTGAGAGTGATGAGAAACACAGTCGATGGCTGGGAGTTTCGTGGAAGGTCTTCACGTAGTTCATGTACTTCAATTAAAATGCAACTACCCATTTCTCTATTCATTTACATGATGTGTATTTGTACATGCTATATGGATGAGTATTTCATGTATATGATGTTACATTTATGGGTTTTTCCTGTGAATACTGCATGTATGATTTTACTATTATTTCTGCATTAATTTGTGTATTAGCAGAATATGTTGTCTGTTTATGTTTATATTTATATGCATATGATAATTTTTATTTCTATGAGGTAGCATGGTCAGTCATTGGTGGCCGAGGATGTTTCAGAATTTGTATCAGAGCAATGAACTAAAAGATATAGTCATTAGGTAGCATTGCCCGATAGAGGTTTGAGGGCCGATGATGTTACAAAATGGTATCAGAAGAGAAATATGTTTCCTTTGTGGTGTTTCCCAACCTTGTTGGCATAGATGATTTTAGGGGCTAAATTTCACAAATGGGCTAATTTTCCATGGTTTTTCCCAAAAAACTATTCACCAATTTCCATTTTTTCTAAAAGAGATTCGCCCAAATTCCGTAGAATAAAAATATTTTACCTTCAAAATAGCCAAAAATTTATAGAAACTATATAAAATCCTTAGAAATTTGAATATTTTTACAAAACTATTGCCAAACATTTTACATTTTGCATATTAAGGACAAGTAAGATTAGCCCATGTTTCTACATTTTAATATAATTTTCCATCCTTAAAATCATCCATGCTTGTTGGTGGTTGGGGACATTACAAAATGGTATCAGAGAAAAAAAATGTTTCCTCTGTGGCGTTTCCCGGCCTTGTTGGTGGCTGGGGACGTTACAGATATGTCCCAAATAATGAATTTGCTTCTGATAAAATGAGTACTTTCTCAATTTGACATACAACTGATGCTCCCTTAATACTTGTAATACCATCCTCAAGTGTTGTTCATGCTCTTCCTTTTACTTAGAATATATAAGAATGTCATCTAAAAATACAATGACAAACTTATCTAAGTATTCTATGAAAATATCATTCATTAAACACATGAAGACAAATGGTGCATTTGATAACCCAAATGGCACCACTGTGAACTCATAATGACCATACCTTGTTCTGAAATAAGTCTTCCTAATGTCTTCTTCTTTAATTCTTACTTCATGATAATCGGACCTAATATCAATATTGGAGAATATTTTTGCATCTTTCAACTGATCAAAGAGGTCATCAATCCTTGGCAAATGATACTTATTCTTCACAATTACCTTGTTCAACTGCCTAAAGTCAATGCAAAGTCTTAATGTTCCATCATTTTTCTTCACATGAAATAAAGCCAGGGCACCCCAAGGTGACACACTTGGGCGTATATACCCCTTCTTCAAGAGCTCTTCAAGTTGCATTTGCAACTCCTTCAATTCTGGTGTACTCATCCTGTAGGGATCCTTGCATACTGAAGATTCTCTAGGCATCATATTTATGGAGAAATCAATGTCTCTTTTAGGGGGTAATATTAATATTTACTTAAGCACATATTCGAACTCTTTTAGGACTACATAATCTTCAATATTTGGAACCTTAGCTTTAGGTGTCTCTTCCATATGTGCTGCAAATATTTGACACCCTTTTCTATAACATTTCTTCATTTGCAACGCTAAAATTTATCTGATGGTTGCTTCCCTAGGAATTCCATGCACTGTCCTTAGGTTCCCTTCCTCATCCAAGAAAGTAAATGCCTTGTTATGATAGTCTCAGATAGCATGATGTTGGTCCAACCAATCCATCCCAATTAGAAAATCGTAGGAACCTAAAGGAAATATGTTCAAATCTTCCTTGGTGTTCAGTCCATTCATGTCCATATGACATGACTTAACCATCTCATTAACTTTTCTTTTGGCTTTGGTAGCCAACTGCACCAACCAATATTTTTCGTGCTTAATTCTTAGCAAATGAAAAATTTCCACCATCTTAGGATGTATATAACTATGACTATATCCCGAATCAGTTAAAATAACAATGGTTTGGTTGTTGATCATGCCTTCCACTTCAATCATATGTGGTTGATACTCTGCTTATTTGTGGTCCAGGGCTGCATAGATCCTTGGTACATTTCTGCCCATGTCCTCCACTATTTCATCTTACTGTACATTGTGAACATTCCTCACTTTTTCACCACTGTGAGGACAATCTCTAAACATATGATCTCCTTTACAACCCCAACATTGAATAGGTGGTTTCCTTCGCCTTTAACCCCCTGTCTCAGTCATTCTAGGTTCTCTAGAAGTTGGTTGTCCCTGAGGATTATTTCTGAAGAATGGTGGCTTAGTTCCCTTCTTCCTTTGATTCCTCTTGAATTCCTTCTTGTCTTCCCAATATTTTTGGAAAGTTGGCCTTTCTTTTTATTGATCATATAGGCATTTAGTTCCCCTTATGGTCTCCTCCAATGTTTTTGGATTATCATATTGTATTTTGTCACTGATGAATGATGGAAGTCCACTCAAATACCTCTGAATCTTAACTGTCTCATCCTTGATGAAAGAAACATACTTCAAGAGTTCTAAAAACCTTCTTTCATATTCATCTATGGTCATACTCCCAAGATTAAGTTCAAATAACTCTTTCATTTTCTTGTCATAGTATCTCTTAGTCAATTATTTATTTTCAAAATACTTCTTGAATTCCCTCCAAGTGACATTTTTCTCTTTAATGTGTTTCACGTGCACAAGCTGATCCCACCACATGGATTCCTTTCCCTTGAGTTGATAGATGAAATTTCTTCCTTCTAGAAGAGAAGAATAATTATGCAATTGAAAATAATTTCTCATGCCCAACAACCATGTCTCTGCATCTTCATCTTTTTTGTGCTCACCATCAAATGTAGGAGGTTTGATTTTGTTCATTTCTCCTCGTAGCTTATCCACCCTAGACCTATTATGCTTCCTGATAGGGGATGGAATTGAGCTATTGTGTGCTCTCTTATTGGAATTCCTCGGGGAGTGATGGTTGTGTATGATAACACTTCTTGTTCTTCTTTTCTCATCAAGAGACCCGTGACTTCCCGATTTGCTTGAGCCACTTTCCTTATCCAATTTATTTTCTATTTTATTCAATCTCTGCATTAACTTCATGTTGAAGTCCTCCTACCACTCCTTGGGTTTCATAATCCTTTCATTATCATATTTATGTCTTTGGACATCCTTCTGCAAATTTTTAATGGTCTCTACCATATTCATGTTTTCATCCCTTCCTTCTCCATGTCCATTGGAGTTTGTTCCTTCAATGCTCATATGGACATCCATCCCTCTGATCTTATCTTCCTGGTTGTAATTACCTGTGCATATTCCATTCCTCTGCACTCTGTGCTAATTTTGATCTGATCTAGTTGTTATTAACTCTGCAAAATGTGCAACCAACAAAACTTTGCTAGGCTAATTGTTTCAACAATTTCATGAAAATATGAACCATTCTGGTTCAATAATGCATCCAAATTATTTCTTCTTATTTCCTGAAAATTGAATGCCCATATCAATTTTCTAGGTGAATAAATATATAATACTATCCAAGACCTTTCCAATGCCTGCTTCCATGCTCAATTATGAGTTTTAAGTAGAAAGTTATGGTTATTTGAAAATTGTCCATTAATTTTTCTGTTCACTCTTCAACTTGGTGCAATTATGCGCTGTAATTATGCATTTTTTCACCTACTCCATTGGAGTTTTCATAGGATCTCAATTTGTTTCTTCATATACATATTTTGGATAGTATGTCTAAGTTTCACCTCTTTCTGGGTTCTGGGCTGCTAGTTACAGTCTGCTGAAGTTCTAGGCCAATTAATGTTTTTAGTCTGGAATGCTATAGGTACCTTCTTTACCATATTAAACATTTTTAACTTGCCTAGAATTTTAATTAAACTCTAGGAATATTTTCTATGGTTCAATATCTTTCCATAGACCACTCATGTGCCTCAATATGATTCCAGAGCAGAAAGTTATGGCCTTTTGAAGTTAGTTGGGTCTTAAAATTTACCCTCCACTATTTGTCCTGTAACTTCCTCATAAAATCTTTGTTTGGCAAACAATTTGCACCATCAGAAATATCCTTCTAGGCTCTTTCATTTGAGTTGCAAAGAAAAAGTGTACCTTGGTAGACTTTGTTCTCGGGGTTTTTGAGTAGCTAAAAACGTTGTTTAGGGCCTCAAAAATGCGCTACAAAAACATGACCTTCAAATAGTATAAAATGTCACATAAATTCGCTGATTTTTTGCTGTTGTAGACCATCCAAAAAAATTTGCGTGCACAAATTTGAACCTATACACCCATATTTAGCATGTACAACATCACCATAAGGTAGCACATGCTCTGTGAACCTATAACCAATGCAGATCACTTTTTTGTCCCACCACTAACTGGTGCGCATTACTTTTGTGTCGTGTGCCAATATCCACCGTGCAAAATTTTGGTTCATGCACTAATACCTGTTGCGCACAATTTTGTATCACGCATTAATATTCTGCATGCATTTTACTCTACACGTTGCACCATGCCAAAGTTTAGTATGCCCCCACCACGCACCAGTACTCTATGCACACCCTTTATTAAATTGCCGCGTGACAACATATGCCCAGATTGCGCGCACCAACAAAATTACTCTGTTCTCTGTCAACACTACGCACACCATGTGCACTAGTATTTTGTGTGCACACACTGTGCACGCTAGTATTACGCATGCGCCACTCAATCCATACCGCACAATGCTAAATTTAGTGCGCACACCTGGGCGCCAAAATTTTCTGTGCATTACCACTTTGCACTACACAGTGCCAAATTTTAAGTGCGCGCACACACACACCAATATTTTCCGTGCAATTCCACTCTGCACCGTGCAACGCCAAATTTTAGCACATGCACCCGCATGCCAATATTTTTCCATGCATCACCAAATTTTAGTGTGCGCACCTGCACACCAATATTTTTCTGCGCAATGCCACTTTGCACCACGCAACGTGAAATTTTAGCGCGCGCACCTGCACACCAATATGTTTTCACGCAATGCCACTCTGCACCGCACAATGCCAAATTTTAGCACGCACACCCACATGCCAATATTTTTCCGCGCAATGCCACTCTATTCCATGTAGCACCAAATTTTAGCGCACACACCCGCACGCAAATAGTTTTCCGCGCAATGACACTTCGCACCGTGCAACACCAAATTTTAGGACACACACCTGCACACCAATATTTTTCTGCGCAATGCCACTTTGCACCGTGCAACATCAAAATTGAGTGCACACACCCGCGTGCCAATATTTTTCCACATATCACAATATTTTCACTGTGCATCATGCATTTTTAGTGCACCCACCTGTACACATTCATTTTTATGTGCATCAATTCCTCGTGAATTATGCTACAGAAATTGGGGCTTTTGCCTAAATGTTTCCCAATTTTTACCATAGACATTCTGCACCTATGAAATTTATTCAATTTCACCCTAATAACACCAATTCAACCTTTGTAACAACAAATCATTGTTGGTTGACATTTCTGGAACAAATTTTTCCCAAACTCAATTCACAAATTGAGAATTTTAAGTCAACTAATCTTGCTCCATCTGTCATGGCTTCCCTGTAACTTCAAATTCAACCAATTCCACGTCTGAATTTTCTAGAACAGATATTAAATCAAGAATATCTCACCACTTGGCCAAATTTCTCAATTTTCCCATGAATTTAGTAACAAAAATTGGGGATTTTGCCCAATTCCATGCCGTTGCTTCTAAATTTTACCATGGACACTCTGTAACTTGAAATTTGGCCACTTTGAAATCAATTCTCCGTGGAATTTCACTTCAACTCAACTTGCTTGGCCCATCGAGGATCAGTGTTGAAAACTGAAGCTATGATACCATATTTTAACATCCCCAACATCCAATTGGGCTATGCCACGTAAAATGTTTTGAACTGTATGCAAATTAAAACATATACACAAAAAAACTCTTACAAAACTTTATATATAAAAATTAAAATAGAAAAATACATTCTGTAAATGCACAGATTCATAAGGAAATAACAATAAACATATACATGCATCATAAACAGGAAATACCCATAAATATAAAGATAGGTATAAACCACACACAAGAAAAACCCATAAAAATAAACACATAAATAATAATGAAGAATATAAATTAATGCACAATTGACACTTATCTTGGTAAGAATATTACCAACTGCATGCAGACCTTCCATGAAACTCCCAACCTTATACCATGTTGCTTAACACTCTCAGCAGTGGGTCATCCTCGAGCTGGGACTAAACTCCACCCAGGTAAAGGGATTCCTAACTAGGATAATGTATCTGAGACAACAGGAAAGACTTTGTCACAGGTTCCAACTCAAACTAACATCCTACACTCCCTCATTCCCCATATGGATGTTCCACCCCAAGAAGTGTGCCCCTTCTCTGCTCAACAATCCCTCGACTGCCCCACTTCCCTTCCAATGCTTCAACAAAATGCCAAACAAGAAGTCTTAGAGCCCTGCAGCTGCAGTTTGACACCTTCGAGAATCAATTCCCAACAATTATCTCACCTAGAGAGATTGCTCACTGTCCTGACAACCCGCCTCTTCAATATCCCACGTGCCTGACAACCTGCTTCTTCAGTCCAGCTCCTAAGCTAACCAGGTACAAGTATGGGTATGGTACTAGTTCAGGTACAGATACAAGTACAGGTATGAAGGACAAATCAATGAGTGAGTGAATGATGATGGAATGAATGAATGAATCGAAAATTAAATAATTCTAAACTATATGTATGCATGTTCCCAACTTGACACTTGTCATGTTGGGAGCTTCTTTGGTCCACTTGTCAGGAATATTAATATAATATTCCTTTTTGGCCTAAGCTCCCTAGCTTAGCCCCTTATCCTTAACTTTTAGCCCCCCCTTTCCCTAACTAGTGGAGTTTAGTTCTCCATACTCTTTTATCATGGTCGGTCTACATGCAACAATGCATTTTATATTAATGATAAGACATATATAAAAATAGGCTCACTGGTATTTAGCATCTAGGTTGTCGAGCCTAATTCAATACATACGCTTCCTAGCTTATAATAATTGGCTCACCAACCTATAAAACACAACATATACACAAAATCTCCCTGGCCTCAAATCGTGTGCACTCAAGTTTGTTGTGCGCGGTATCCTAGAATGTGCACACTTCATCATTTTAGTGCACAATACATGTTCTTACTATACCATGGAAGGTGCATACAAAAATGATATCAAACAACTCACCAACTTAACTACATTTGCATTTATATTTACAATTGGGTTCAGCCTAGGGGTATTACAATGAGTCTTTCACTATGTATTTTTACAGTCTTTGTACATTTTCTCTCATTAATATAAAATCGTGTATTCTTGTACCTCTGTGTTTATGGTTGCATCTCTGATACATTTATGTTATATTATTGGATATCGTAGATATCTCTGTACATTTCTTTATTGTATCTCCGCTTTAATTTCGTGCCGAAAATAATCCGGATCAATGCCACCCCACTCCATGATAAGATATACAAAAATTCATTACAACGTTCTATCCACATATTCGTTCTATCAAAGATTATTTGCAATGTATAAATGAATTGTATCCCACTCTTCACTATGTGGATGAAGAAAAAAATAGATTTAGTGCACCAACCATGGTTAAAAAATTATGTTGGAAGATAGTAATTACAATAAAAGCTAATACCTTTCACTTTTCTCCATCTACATTTCCCCAAAAACACCTCCCCTTCAAATTTGTTAATGGAATTGACATCCCAAAAGAGAGGCACATTAATATCACTCACTACTTGGGGTAAATACTCACTAAAATACACAACGGACTGATATACCATATAGCCTTCAACCATTGAGCCCTCTGGACATGATATTTGTCTAATAAAATCCTTCAATGCCTTCAAGTGCCTCTCCACCAACCACATTGACCTTGTGTGTACAGGTCCACATATTTCAATTTCCTTGACTGGTGTATGCAGTGATGTTCTTGTGCATTGAAAAAACACAAATTTATATACTTTTGTATTTCACACATTAAACAAGGAATCTCTCTCTTCGAATACTTGATATATTCTATATGGATTTATTTGTATGACAACCATCTAAAAGTGAAAATAACTCATGTGTCAACAAAAAATCCTACAAGTCAAGTAAATCCCAATGTCAACAAGTTATACAAATAACATTTCAATTATAAGTTTTCACTTACCTTGTGTACTTGCCAAGACCATATATAACTTGCTTTGAGTAATTGTCAATGTTCTTTGGGAGAGCATGAGGTAAAACATACCATAGGAAGGAAATTAGAATTATCATCTATTTTTTATTAGAAACAAACATCTATTGCTAACAAATAACGTATATATCATAAAATGATAAATATTAGAAAATTTCAAATCTTAATAAAAGTATGCCAATCATGATTTTTTTTCCCACCAAAAAAACCTTTTTTGTATTAATATATTATTTATGTTCGAAGAAAAACCAATGGGAAATTTAATCTTCTATATAACCTCTATTACAACATCACTCTCTTGCTCTGTTAATAACCATGGAAGATGATAAACTTTCCATCACTACAACAATGAGTCAAATGCTTCATTATTTTGGCTTCCTCAATGTCACTAAAAACTTTAACATTTTTTTCCTTGTTATTCCTCCCATTATAATTTTCCATGAGCATTAAGTGACATTATTTACAATAATGCATTGTGCCAAACAAATGTGATACTTGTAGGTGCTCATAGTAGGGAAACATATTGAATTGTACATTCAACCATCAAACCCAACCAACAACTTCATGTTTATGTTATCGGGGCAGAAGCATGCATCACACGTTTTCTATCAATTCATAAGCTAGAAACATCTCGTGAATCGTTTCAAACCTTGTGGAATCCCACCTTGACAACCTTTGAGAAATACAAATGGAAATAGATTTCTTATCAAAGTAAATATTAAAAAAAATAAAAAAAATAACACAAGTAACAAATATGGATATAACTAAAACCAATTGCTTACCACTATTCTTCTTAAATTCATTTTTCCATTCTTTGTATGGATATAGCAAACACAAATTCCTTTTTATAGGAACTTGAAGTAGAGTTCTTACCTACTTGAGTGTCACTAATTACACCTATGGACCCCACTAAGACAATGCTTCCTTTAAAATCTACATTGCAGTTCACCTTCCCATACCTTGAGAGATTTGAAAATGATATATAATGCTTGTCCTCCTATAGTAATCAAATGATAAAACCATGAAGCATGTCCCAAATTCATTTAGAAATTTTAAATTCCATGGGGGATTTTCCTACTTCTCAAAGAGGTATACAATTCAATACCATTGGCATGGGTTATTTACACCGGTATCTCCATAATTTCCATACCCACGCTATGAATTTGCAATGTAGGAATACATGAATGTTTCTTTTGGATTCATTTAGGCACCCCACCACTCATAGAGATGTCAAATGCATCTCTATCTCTAGGTGGTTAACTACCTCATATAGGAGAGTGCTCCCATCATGGCACATTTATTTATGAAGGCATAACCACCTTTAGGTACATGTTCCTAGGGAACACTTTGTTAAATATTATTTTATTATTATCTTGCTTGGTCAATGTGGTCCTATGGAATATTTCTTAAAGGAAGACCTATTCCTTGGAATATTTTATATTCTTTGGTGGTTGAGATCCCTACTTGAGGAGCACCCTCATCCATTTGACTTAGATATATTTAATATTTTATTTTGAGGACGTTGTTGAAGGGTCACATTGAAGAATTCACCAAGGGAAAAAAAAAGCATCTTGCATGGGCTTGCATGAGAATATTGCTTGATAATGAAGACATGCGACACTTTTATTTATGTACCCTCATTATTCTAAGGAATTTTAGTCTTGAGTGGTCCTCTTTTGTAATATTTTTGTAATTTTAGTATTTTTCTAGAAATTCCCAGGAGAATAAAGTGGATCTAGATTCTACTAATAATTTTTTTATTGTAAGAGAAGATTGAACTCAAATATATATAAGGATTTTCTCTCTCCATTTTATGGATGGTTGGATTTGGGGATTTATGCCCTCGATCTTTGTTGAATTTCTTGAAGGAAATACAAGTTAAGGACTTCTCTTCTAGTATAATATTTTGAGTTTTATATTGTTTTTTTGTATTAGGTGAATCAATAGACCTTATGCCTATCACCAAGGAGACCCAAGGTGGATTCAAAGAGACAACCCCTATACACTTGAGCCCAATGCAGTTGCCCATTGTCCATGCTAAGTAGATTATCCAAGTTTCAAACCTAGGTGGGGACCCTATTATTCAAATTTTTTTATCTTCCAGTACAAGACGTCAATCGTTCAAAATTGTTTGGATCAAATTGATACATCGAGATAAACATGGGTAACACCATTCTTTATTAAGAAGATTGTGCATTTATTGAGAAGATAGTAATTGTGGCTTGTTCCCCTTTCATGTGTCTTTGTTGTTTATTCTTGTATATTTCATTGGATGTCTTTCTTTTTCATTAAGAGTTTGTTTCCATCTACATTATTTAGTTGTAGACACATCATCTTTTCATATTTCCACTTACTCCTCCATTTGTTTTTTTTTTAACCATTTTTATGCATTAATGGAGAACAAGATAAGAGTGGGGTAACTTTCTTATTCTATCTCCATTTTCTCCAAATAAAATAAGAAAAAAACATCAAAGTGTATTCATTTGACTCCACTTGTACAATGGATTGGCACTAATTTTGGTTCACCCATCACCTTTTTTTTAGGTTACAAAGCCTAGGGAAAACACCTGATTACTTACCCTTGTTTAGAGGATGGTACCTAGGCTAACCATAGAGCCTCCATGGAACAAGGCCAATAAAAAATAGGGCTTGAATCCATTACAATGAAATACTCATTAAGAGCTCAACATGTCACTTGGAGGAATTGAACCTAGGTGGGGAGGATAACAATCATTCCTCCCAATAAACCAAGCTAAACCCAATCAACAACCCATCACCTTACTTATAAAACATGAATAAAAAAATATTTTTTGTTAAAATTAACTTCTCCATTTCATCTTGAGATTCCATTCACATAAAATTTAGAAAGCCTATCTTAGGGATACCCCCTTTTTCTTGGAGGAGAGATGACCTGAAGTGAGAAGAAGGTTGTTGTGGTAATAGTAGGAAACCCTCTTGAATTCATATAAGGTTTTTCTTGTGATTTAGGTATTTACCACAAGAAGTGAATGTTTTTAAGGTAATATAAAGACATAGAAAAGTATTCATAAGTCCAATTTAACCATTTTTAAGAAATGCCATCTATAAATTGTATTTTATGAAGAGGAAAGGAGAGAGTAAGTTCACTGCTCTTGAGATTTTGGAGAAGTTAGATTCTCCTCCATTGATTACAACTTTGAAAGAGAGAAAAATATACATAAGTCTAATTTAACCATTTTTAAGAAATCCCATCTATATTTGTAACTTTGATTGATCTTTTTTTTTTTTAATTCCATCTATATTTGAAAGTCTGGTTGATCCATTTTTTAAAACCCATCTTAATATTTTTTGAAGGAAGTTCCATTGAATTTTATCATAATAGTTTGGTCATAATTTAATTGGGTATCCTTCTATGAATGTTTTATCTTCCTCTCTATGCTAGCTTCTTATAGGATTTGGCCTAATTTAATTTAATGAATATTTCGTCATTTTATTTTTAATTATGAATCATTTCTTGAACCAAAATAAATCTTTGACCTAGAACCAAAACATTTGAAATATGTTTGCTTGTCACAAAACCATCCCCCATTGTGATTAGAATATAAATTCCCTATCAATTTTAGTTTTAGATCCAATGTATAATTTGATGAACATTTCATCTTTATATTTTCACCAAGTAAATCATTTCTTGAACCAAAAGCAATCTTTGAATGAAAACCAAGACTCTAATATGCCCCTCCTTACCACAAAACCAATCCCCACTATGAAAAGATGATAACATATTGATTTTATTCCTAGATGCAATGTATTTTATTTTGTTATGATCATATAGGTAGTATATGTAGATATGCAATCAACACAAAACATGCAGAGTCCATAATTAAAATTGGAGAAAGAAAAACATGAAATAATATAATGCCTTTTATGTTGTTGTGATCATATAGGTAGCATAGGTAGAAACACAATCAAATCTAAGCATACATATAGCTTTTTTAAGGATTGGAGAAATAAAACACAAGAGATAATATGGTGTATTTTATTTTGTCAATGGTCGTATAGTTAGAATAAGAGAGTTGCAAAGCAACAAGTCCCTGCCATGGAGTTATTAGCTTCTCATTGATAAAGAGACATTTAACCTAAAGTAGCTTCTCAGAAATAATATAGTGTCCTCCGGTCAATTAGTAAGCTTGCCCCATTCTGTAGTCGGGCAAAGGCATATACTGTGTTGATATTCATAGTCACCAAACTGATATCAAGCATAACTACAGTGCACACAACTTTTAAATTTTGGCAATTGATCAGGTCACACAAAATTTGTAGAGCTCCAAAAAAGAAGCATGCACACAAAGTATTAATATTTGGTTCCAAAGTATGCTAACGAATTTTTCCCCACCTCTTGTACTGAATGTTCATGGTGTCGATTTTAACATTAATCTTTCTCTTATTAAAAATAAATAAATTAATTAATAAATAAATAAAACAAGATGTGTTGTAACTTAGTTTAATCAAATCGATCAAAGTCGAACACTTGGAATAGGTTTTCATAAATCAATGCAGTTTGGTTTGTGCATGTGTCTTAGCTTCTCCTTAACAATCTGTCCAACTTAACATGCAATAATCCCATCTTCCTTGCCATTCCCCTATGTTATTAGCCTGAGAGAAATTGGTCTAATCTCATATATATGTGATTATTCTGACTGTTTATATCTGTAGCCATTATAAGCCGAGACTACATGAGATATGATGATGAGAAGAACCTCTTACTCGGCCTTACTAGGATTGGGTTAGACCAAGAATGGTAATTTCTAGCAGCAATGAAAATGTAGCCAACCTTCCTTCAGAGTGAGAATACATTGGCTCAAAAATAGTTTTTATGGGCAATGCACTGGCTAGAGCCTGTGATGTGTTGCACACATTGGTCTGGGATAAAAAATGGTGGTGCATGCTAGCTAGAATGATCATTGATAGCTTGTAAATGCATGTCGACATAACCATAAACATATGTAGTAACTAGGATATGAACAATACAAAATGATGGTGAAGGGAATTGCACCACCAATCATTGTCACCATGGAAGCTGTAGTTCAGAGGGAAGAAATTCGTATTTGTGACAACAACTGAAGTGATATGATGTCAATAAAGAATATCTCTACACATCTCAGTTCAAAATAGGCCCTAGAAGCATGCCCTTCCTTGAAAAGAGTGATGTTGAGAGCAACAATGTTGACGCCATAACCCTGCTTGTACAATTTACATATCCTCACGCACATCAGTTAGATAGTTACCCATATACTGAATCCATATCTCAATATGGGACTTGAAAAGGTGTTGGAATTAGAAGAGAATCTTTCACAGGTTATGCAGACTTTGGTTCTGAAGGAAACCCATGTTCAAGATCCAAACAAAGGCATTCCTTTTTGGAATACTTTATACTTTCAGGAATATTAATATAATATTCCTTTTTGTCTTAAGCTCCCTATCTTAGCCCCTTATCCTTAACTTTTAGCCCCCCCTTTCACTAACTAGTGGATTTTAGTTCCCCATACACTTTTATCGTGGCCGGTCTACACGCAACGATGTATTTTATATTAATGATAAGACATATACAAAAATAGGTTCACTGGTATTTAGAATCTAGGTTGTCGAGCCTAATTCAACAAATACGCCTCCTAGCATATAATAATTGGCTCACCAACCTATAAAACACAACATATACACAAAGGATCCCTGGACTCAAATCGCGCTCACTCAAGTTTTTTGCACGCGATATCCTAGAATGTGCACACTTCATCATTTTAGTGCACAATACATGTGCTCACTATATCATGGAAGGTGCATACAAAAATGATATCAAATAACTCACCAGCTTAAGTACATTTTGTGGAGTTACTTCACACACACCTAGGATTTATTTTTCCTAAGGTTTTTATTTTTTCATTAGTCATAATTAGTCATTATCCAGTCTCCTATATTTTAGGAGAGAATATTCCACCTGGAGAATATTCTCTTTCAGTTCACACTTCAGTTTGATTAGTTGAGTTGAGTTTAGATGTTGCATTGGGATCATCACCATGCTAATTCGACCTTGCCTTGGTATCATCACCAAAGTGGCACATTAGCCTTGATTCCTTGAGTTAACTCCTCACTACTTTTTGTTCAGTTAGTTAACTGAAGACTACTTGACTAGTTAACTCAACTAGGTGGCAGTTCACTCCCGTAACTGCCTGAGAGACTAGAATAGGTGGACGTTCACTCCCGTAACTATTGGTGTGTGTCTAGATCACTCTAGACCACCACTATGGCGACTTGGTTCACCTCAATTCGAACTCATTGAGTTATACAGAGTATATCATGTGTAAATTATTCATTATTCGCAACAGTTAATGAGATTTCTTTCCATTCTTTCTCTCCTTCTTCTTCTTTTTCCAATTCTCTCTACAAATGTGTGTATAATTGTTTATATAGATGTATTATGTGTAGGTCAACACATTTACATGGTATCAGAGCTGACAGACTGCTAAGAAAAAGCTACACCAAATTTTTTTGCAGGTACAAAAGATTGAAGACATCGGAAAGATGGAATTCCAAAAAGAATTCATTCTTACACCTTACAAATATTTTGCATGGAAGGAGAAAATAGCCATACATCTCCGATATAGAGGGTTTTATATATTAACCATGAATACAGATACAGATCCGACATCAGCCATAGAAAAATCCAAGTACTTAAATCGCATGGATGAGGCACTCGGAACAATTTGCAGTCTTATTTCTCCCGATCTCCTTTTTCATATATCTTCCTGTAAGACTCCCAATGAAGCTTGGACCATATTGGAAGGGATATTTGGAAAATAGGATGAGATGAGGGGACACATGATGGAGGTGGAGCTGCTCACATTGGATCCAAAAAGCTTTGAGAATATCCAAAATTTCTTTACAAAATTCAAGGATTTACTGTCGCAACTCAATGCTTGCGGGGTTGATAAATCGAAGGAGGAGAAACAAATGGTTCTCACCATTCTCTCCAAGCTTGGTCCTGAATTCTCAGTATCTGTATCTACATTCCATACTATCATATTCGCCTCTGGAGCCACCTGGAAGATGCCTTCTCTTGAGGACTTTATCGAATCCCTGACACAAGAGCAAACCAAGCTCATCAACATGGGTGCAATCAAAGGCCCAAGGGTGAATTCACTTACTATGCATGATGGAAGCCACAAATATCATAAATATAAAGATAAAGTTAAGCGAAAATCTCATGCACATACGAAGAAGGAAGGGTACACAAAACCCTTCATCGATGCCTCCGGATCCAAAGAGAAAAGGGAAGAAAAGGAGAGAAATGCACATACTGTCACAAAGGATTCCATTCGGAATCCACATGCATGCAAAAACAAATAGATATGATGTCTTAGATGCGTCACCAAAACAAACTTGGAGATCGCATCCCCAAGGGTGCAAAGAAGAAGAAGCTAGAAGATCTAAATTCCAAGAAAGGAAATTCTAGCCATGCCTTGATTGCAATCAACTCCTCTCCCAATGCTTGGATCATAGATTCGGAAGCATCACATCAAATGGATTCCTCAGATGAAATCTATTCTTCTTTGGATGCATGCAAATGTCCTCCTATTCTGATGGGGGACAACTCTTCTGTCAAAGTCACCGGAAAAGGAAGGATTGAACTCACTAACAGAAGCTTCAAGAACGTGCTGCATGTTCCCAAGCTTTCTGTCAACCTTCTCTCCATGTATCAGATGATGAATTCCGGCACTGGAAAGAAAGTCGTATTCACACCAAATTCCATGGACATATACGACATGGAAACCAACTCCAGGGTTGCTACTGGTGAGGCAAATCATCAGTCTAGATTGTATACATTTTTTGAATTTATTGAACTTGATTCTGCTTTATTGCTTACTCATGCTAATGAAAGTAGTAGGATATGGCACAAAAGGTTTGGACATTTGAATTTCAGATACATGCAATAGCTTAGCAAGCAAATATTAGTTGATGGCCTACTAGACATCCTCTTCTCCAAGGGAGTATGTGAGGGATGTGTTCTCAGGAAACACCCTCAAGAGAAATTCGACAAAGGAAAGTCTCAGCGAGCTTCCGCACCTTTAGATCTGATCCATAGTGACCTCATGGGTCATTTTCCGCATCCATCGATCAACAAAGCAAGGTTTGTTCTCATTTTTGTTGATGATTTCTCATGTTTTACTTGGATCTACTTTCTTAGGCAAAAATCCGAGGTCTTTCAACACCTCAAAGATTTCAAAGCTTTGGTTGAGACACAGTTCGAAAAGAAGATCAAAGTCCTCTGAACTGATAATGGGGGAGACTATGTGAATCATGAGATTCATAATATTTTCCATGAGGCAGGGATTCAGTTGCAACATACAGTTTCCTACACTCTACAACAAAACAAAGTTGCTAAGCGGAAAAACAGATCTCTAAAGGAGATGGCATCTTGCATCTTGCATGCAAATTCACTACCACAGAGACTATGGGATGAAGCACTTAACTGTGCAACATACATAAAAAATAGATCTCCTCATAGATCTGTCAAGGATAAGACTCCCTACGAGGCCTGGAGCGGCCTCAAACCAGAAGAGGCCCACTTTCGAATTTTTGGTTCATGTGCATGGGCCTGGATTCCCTCTAAAAAGAGGAAGGCACTTGATCCACAGAGCATTGAGTGCATTTTTGTTGGATACCCCGACGATGTGAAGGGATATCGACTTATTGATCTTTCCTCGGACCGACTCATCATTGAGCGTAGTGTCCAATTCAAGGAAAGTGTCTCGCATGTACCTCAACAGTCGCATGCAAACACCTTCACTCTTCCACCTGCTCGAGATGATGAGCATGCACATGTTGACTCTTCTTTAGATGAGAGTTCTGATTCAGAGGACTCAGAGGATTTAGATTTAGAGTCAGATTTAGTATAGTCAGATGCAGAGTCAGAGCATCCAGATGTAGTTGCAGAGCTAGAGCAGAGGCCCAAGTGGGCACAAACTACTCTTCAGGATGCAGGGGATCTCGTTGGTGATCCAGTCGATACCAGGAGGACTCAATCTGATTTCAAGGAGCCTCATGTTGCACTCACTACCACTGAACCATTGTCTTCCAGGCATCTTTTCTTGGTTTAGTCTTCAGATCCACAGTCTTATGGCGAGGCTGCTGGAAATCCATTTTGGGAATCTGCCATGCAAGAGGAGTACAACTCCCTCCTCGAGAACCAGACTTGGGATCTGGTTCCCCTTCCTTCTGGGAGGAAACTTGTCAGATGCAGATGGGTCTACAGGACCAAGAGCGTAGCGGATGGACAGATCAGTAGATACAAAGCTAGGCTTGTTGCCAAAGGCTTTCAACAGGTTCATGGTATTGACTATGATGAGACCTTCACTCCAATAGAGAAGATGGATTCCATACAATTGGCACTTGACATTGAGGTAGCCAAGGGATGGGAAGTCCATCAGATGGATGTGAAGAATGCATTTCTTCACGGTGATGTCTCTGAGGAGATCTACATGGAGCAGCCCCAAGGATTTATGCAGGAATCATCTTTGTTCTGTCGACTGAAGAAGTCACTTTATGGCCTCAAGCAGGCTCTGAGGGCATGGTATGCCAAGATGGACTCCTACATGTTGTCACAGAACTTTTTACATTGTAAATCAGACTCGAATGTATACATGATCTGGACGACTGACTCACTTCTATTTTTAGTTCTGTATGTCGATGATTTGTTGATCACCGATTTCTCGACTTCAGCAATTGTTGCAGTCAAGAGGATTCTTCATGACAGGTTTTTGATGATGGACATGGCTCCACTACACTTCTTCCTTGGACTTGAGATCAGTCAGGATGCATCAGGCATCAAACTGTCTCAAGCCAAGTATGCATGAGATCTCCTTGAGAGATTTCACATGACAGACTGCAAGTCTACTCCGACTCCTTTTCTATCAAACATAAAACTTGAGGATGGCAGGGAGACTCCACTGGTTGACAACACATTGTACAAACAGCTAGTGGGGAGCTTATTGTATCTCACACACTCCAGAACAGACCTCTCATATGCAGTTGGCGTAGTTTCCAGGTTCTTGCAGGAGCCGCATGAGCTACATTGGAAAGCTGCAAAGTGTATCCTTCGATACATACAGGGCACCATCACCTTTGGGATTCATTATGCAATAGACTCTACATTAGATCTCATTGGGTTTATTGATTCCGACTGGGTTGGCGATAACATTGATCGCAAGTCCACATCTGGTTACTCACTCAGTATTGGTTCTGGGCCTATCTGTTGGTCGAGCAAGAAGCAAGCTGCCATTTCTCTATCTTCAGCCGAGGCAAAGTATAGAGGGGTAGTTAACATAGCCATTCAGGCTATGTGGCTACAACATTTTCTCATTGAGTTGGGCATTCAGTTTCATCGGTTGTTCGTCATCTGGTGTGACAACCAGAGAACTCTGAAGTTCTGCAGAGATCCAGTTCATAGGAAACAGACAAAGCACATCGAGATCCACATGCACTACATCCAGGATTTAGTACACAAGGGGATCATGGACTTACAGTTTTGTCCTTCAACAGACCAGACGACAGACATTTTCACCAAGACCTTCACTGAGCGGAAATTCCATTCTCTACGAGGTCGTCTTGGAGTGAAGGACATAGTTGCCTAGCAACTGTAGTTCTTCTGTTTACATACATTGTACCTTGAGGGGGGGGTTTTCCCATGACGTTTTTCCTCTTTCCTCACTTTATTTTCAGTGTATATTTTGTACTTGGGTACCTAAGATGGACTCATTGTTGGGACCCAATCTTTATTTTCACCATAGTGATGTTTAGGGGGGTGTTGGAGTTACTTCACACACACCTAGGATTTATTTTTCCTAAGGTTTTTATTTTTTCATTAGTCATAATTAGTCATTATCCAGTCTCCTATATTTTAGGAGAGAATATTCCACCTGGAGAATATTCTCTTTCAGTTCACACTTCAGTTTGACTAGTTGAGTTAAGTTTAGATGTTGCATTGGGATCATCACCATGCAACATTGGGATCATCACCATGTTAATTCAAACTTTCCTTGGTATCATCACCAAAGTGGCACATTAGTCTTGATTCCTTGAGTTAACTCCTCACTACTTTCTGTTCAATTAGTTAACTGAAGACTAGTTGACTAGTTAACTCAACTAGGTGGTAGTTCACTCCTATAATTGCTTGAGAGACTAGAATAGGTGGCAGTTCACTCCCGTAACTGTTGGTGTGTGTCCATATCACTCTATACCACCACTATGGCGACTTGGTTCACCTCAATCCGAACTCATTGAGTTATACAGAGTATATCATGTGTAAATTATTCATTATTCACAATGGTTAATGAGAATTCTTTCCATTCTTTCTCTCCTTCTTCTTCTTTTTCCAATTCTCTCTGCAAATGTGTGTATCATTGTTTAGCTAG
>ML799759.1:125000-140769 GCA_009831015.1 Picea engelmannii
TAGGATTGGGTTAGACCAAGAATGGTAATTTCCAGCAGCAATGAAAATGTAGCCAACCTTCCTTCAGAGTGAGAATGCATCGGCTCAAAAATAGTTTTTATGGGCAACGCACTGGCTAGAGCCTGTGATGTGTTGCACGCATTGGTCTGGGATAAAAATATAGAAACTTGGTTATAAAAATGATTAATATAATTAAAATGTAAAAACGATGGACAACATTATGAATAGTATTGATATACAATATTGAGATCAATTATTAAAAAAAAAAAAAAATTTAATGGAACTTGATTGATTATAAAAGTGAATAAGTGTGATTGTCTCTCTTTTGTGGTAACTTATGCATCAATGTTCATTTTTTGCATACCATTTGATGGAGAATGTGGGTGCTATCTATAGTCCCTCTAATGTGGTGGCACATGAGATTGTTGTAAATGGTTAACCCTTGACGTTCCTATTTTACAATGTTGGTTATTGTTTTCTTTAATGTTAGTTTTCGGGGTTTATGTATAGTCAATGTCCATACTATTTTGAGTGAGATTTGTTTTTTGCTACCTAATTTTATGAGAGGAGTTGATATATTCTTTTATTTGTTTTTTTTGCATGGTAGACTAGTGTATGTTTCAAACTCCACAATAACATGGATTCACAAGATACACACTGATGATCCATGTGTGTGCAATTTGTATGACTCTTTGTAGAGCTCGGTTTACCAAACCTACTTACATCATAAATTGCAGGTCAACATAACTCAATTGTATAATGCATAGTAATTTTGTTTGTTCTAGGTAGTTGTCATTATTGTGCATATGTTCATTGTAGTGACATAATTTAGTGATGTTATGTGGCATTTCCATATTAATGTTTGAAGCATTTTCTTGTTTTGTCGACAAAAAAAATAATTGTTCTTAATAGTTGTATAGATGCATCAATTTTTAATTTTTTTTGCACAAAAGATGTATTTGTCAAGGTCTAAAGGACATTTGAATCTTTGATCAATGGTATTGCAATTATAATATTTTCCAAAGTTGAAATGAGAGAAACTATTGTGCATCATATTTTTTTATTGGAAAAAGACAATTTGCAAGCTTAAAACAATGAAATATTTTCATAATGATTTGTTTGTTGTTGTTGCCCCTACATACAAAGGCATGTCCATATAACTAGTGGTAGTTGGCCTAGGTATTCAAAAAAAATTATAGATCATTGATCAAATGGGAAATTGTTTTTTTGGATTTCTTCATGCATGCAAATCTTAAATTTCACAAACAATTTAGGCCCTATGAATCTCTTCTTATCAATGAAAATATAAGAATACATTTCATCTCTTGTTGGAAAATTTCCAATCTCTATCCCTATAGAGTTTGTATTTATTTTAATTCATAGAGATCCTAAGTGATGTGTGTATAGTGATTGCATGAATGTTGAATTGGTTTGAATGATTTTTAGTATTTCAAGTCTTGGAGAGTGGAATTGAAGTTTAGGCCAAACAATTGGATAAATTTGTCTTTTTTTTTGTATGGAAGGGCTAGTTTAGAGGCCATATATAGAAAATGAGTTTTTTTGTAATTTATTTGCATGTGAAGAGGTTTATTCATCTAAGTTTCCTTGTGAGTGTCATGATGTTTAACAACACACATGCTTGTGCAAATCTAAGTATTTTGGAGGATTTGGAGGGCTCTTGTCTAAATATCTAAGGATTTGGTGATAGTAAAGAGATTCACTAAAAGGACTTAAGAAATCTTTGGGTTTCCTTGCATTTTTCTTTAAGCTATAATATTTTCTTATGTAACTTGAAGATATTTAGAAGTTGAAATTTTTGTGTAAGTTCAAATATTTCTTTGAAATATTGGAGTATTTGGGAATTTGTCCTTTGAATATTGAAGGATTTCAAGATATTTTAATCATTTTTCTAATTTTCAAGAAATCTTTTCTTAGTTTTTTTCTTAAAGTTGCAATAATTTATTGTGTAAATTGAAGACATTATTGTGTTCCTACAAAACCTTCAAACAAGCAATCCCACTTTGATTATGATGCCACCATGTATTTCATGAGCCATGACATTAAATGTAAAAAAAATTGTCTTAGAGAGGAAGATATTATTATTAATCTAAATAAGTTAATAGCAAACACTAACTGAAAAAATTAATAAATTATATGTCATTGACCAATTGTTGTGATGTAAGTAACCTCACTTTGTTTCCCATTACTCACTCTTGCAAGCAGTTGATTATATTTGTTTTTTCATGTAGATGTCCTACTATAGCCTCATACCTTCTAGAAAAAACACAGATTGAGATAAAAAAAACATGTTGAACACCCATTTGAAGAATTGTCTCACCCATATGATGATCCAGGTGGATATTGGTGGCCACCCGCCTATTAAACTTGGACCCACACCATTATTTCTTTCAGCTTTTCAGTTTCCTTAATTGTAGCACAATTTACTATTTTTAGCAGTTTTTTGGGTCCTGAATTTTTGGAGCCGCTTTGAGGCCCTAAACGACGTTTTTTGGTCATCAATGTTGCAACTAATATGACTCTGTTTCAAACTTGATATTCATGGCCAGTAGTGTAGTCCTCGGATAGATGTTTCTAATGATGTATCATGTGTGTCAAACAAAGATAGTATGCCAAAGTTATGACCCCAGGAAATTGACGTACCAATTTACCCCAACGGGGCCCATATTTTGGCGTTTCATCTCCTAGGGTTAGGTTTTTGGATGCTTAAGATTTTCCATTGTTTATCAATAATATATAGGCCTTAGAGCCTCATTGTGACATAGACTTCAGAGGCCAGTAGCCGCCACATCTCTTCTCAGAGATAAGTTGGTGAAGGGGACCAAGAGATTCCCGCCAAATATCTAAGAGATTCATTGCATCTCATGTTCTTTCTTGACATATTTTAGGAATTCCTTCCTACAAATGAGAAGTATGCTTGTGTTGGAGGCCGACTAAGAAAGATATCATTGAATGGCTAGAAAGGAAGGAGTGAGAATTTGCTCAGAAAGAGAATAGAAACCCTCGGATGAGAAATGAATAATGGATGCAAAGGTATGTGTACATAGAGCTGCATGATATTTTCTTTGGTGAATTCTGATTATCTTAACTGAATGGTTAGAAATATTAGTGGAGAATACTGGAAGGCATCAAACTACAATGCCAATGAACTAGACTCTTGAGTTGGTAAGACAATAAAACTCTGTAAGTAACAAGACTTCTCGTGCAGTTGATTTCTAGTTAAACAAAATACTGGGAGGTTATATTATGAAATTTGTAGTGGATTATACCCAATCATACAGTGTTGTAGAGAGGAATTTATTTAAGGGTCCAGGTAGAAGGTTTATGAAATCATTGGGTACCTAGATAAATATGTTGTGTGACAAGTGCGTGATGAAAATGGAGTCTAATTGATAAGGGGATTTGCGCACATAGGGGAACAGGGGGATGACCATAGGATATTCTAAATGTAGGAAAGAATGAAGGAAGAAATGAAGAAGGAAGAGAGGGTCTGAGGATGAAGATAAATTAAGAAGGTGTATTATAAGAGGAAGACAAGTTTGGAGTACTATGCAGTAGCAGAAGGTACAAGAGGATAAATATTAGGGCTGAGAAAGGAGAGTCATGAAGTGAGATTGAGGGGAGGGAACCCCGCGAAATATTCCAAATCATAGAAATATCATACATAGAAGGAGAGGAAGATAACTCTGAGTTCATTCCTATAATAGAAGAGTTGTTAATTTCTACTTAGATTGTATCATGTGTCAATTCCATGACCCCGTGTGCATCACCTAGATAAGAAGTAACATTTGAGGATTTCTAAAAAGCACTTATAGTTAGCCAGGGAAGATAGAGTAGCAGTAGCCAGAGCAGTGGAAGGAGTGTGTCAATTCAGATTCAACCAAAATCGTTGAGGGGAGGTACTACACAAAAAAACATGGCAGGTTACACAACACACTGAGACTACTTGAGTTCCAGGGAGTTGGGTCGGAGGACCCAGAGAAACATTTATTCATATGTGAAACTATTTGGGGTGTGAAGAATTTCAAGGATGAGATTGTAAATATTGTGCAACTAGAAACAACTTTTGGAAGCTGCACATTAGTATGGTATATGAAATTGTAGAGTAACACCTACAAGACAAGCAAGTACTTTAGCAGAAATTAGACAAGCATTGTTGAAAGAGTTCAAGAATCCAAAGTCTAAGTTGCAGTACATTACAGAGTCAAAGGAAATCAAACAAGTGTAGAATGAGTCAATTTGAGACTATGATCAAATATTTAAGGATTTGATGGGTAGGTCGGCATTCCATATCTTTGATTAACAACACCAAGAATGGTTTATTGCAGGGCTACTACCACATATTCATCGATCATTGATTCAACAAAACGTTGTGTCACATCCTGAAGCTTTGGAAATCACGATGAAGTTAGAAGCATCCCCTATAGGAGATGGTGGGGGAATGGCACAATTACACACATAGTTATTCACCTCAAAAATTCAATTAGAAGAGCTTACAAAAGGGAAGGAGAAGCGAGAACAAGTCTGGTGTACCAATTGTAGGATTGAAGGCCACCATAAAGATGAATGCCCTGCATTTCTTCATTGTTTGGCGACTGGAGCACCGAATCCACTACCAAGAGGGGGATCTTGTGAAATATGTAAGAAATGGGGACATTATTTGACTGAGTGTCCATTACTACATAAATACCAATGAACGCCAAGGAATCTATGTTGTAGCTTTTGCAAGTCATTCAGGAATGAAGAGAAGGATTGTCATGCATTCAATTTGATGAGAGAGTGCACTTCAGATATGTACAGGATTTAGGAGGAGAATGTTGCGACAGAAGGAAGTGGTCTATAGTATAATAATTAGAGTGTATTTAATCCAAGAACTAAGGAGGATTCGACAGAGGTCGAGGAAAATAAAATTTTGACAGAGGAGGTAGAAGATCAATAATATGTTACAATTGTAATCAACTAGGACACTTAGCTCATGACAACCTGAATCCTTGCAAAACCTGCAAATATTGTAGAGCACTAGATCATGCGAGAGAAGACTATCCTCAACTACTTACGAAGTGGTAGGCAAGAGGGAATCAAAACCATAACCCAAATCAGAATGTACAGAAGATTTCAATCAAGAAACGCAATGAAGGGCCTAGAATAGTAGTTTTCATGCATGGAGGAGATAGAAAAAGGGATGATGCGAGGAATGGAGGAAAACAGGTTGAGAAATGGTTGAGGAAATCAACAAGACCTATGTCAACATTTGACCCTTAGCAAGAAAAGGAAACGTATCAAAAGACAAGAAAATAAATACTATGATCAAATTGGGTAGCATCAACATAAAATGTTCCTCCTATGGTCAACATGCCTTCGATCTATGAACGTACTATACCAGAAAATCTAGTTGAGAAGGTAAGTACTTGATGTAGGAGCATTGTCAACAAGCCTATGTGGAGAGACAACTCATCATCTCAGCTTATAGTTGAATCATGGCAGAACATTCACCGTTGGCATTTCCTGTAAACCGTTTTGGAGCTAAATGATCATGAATGATCTGGAAGGATCACTCCTAATCTTGAATGTAACATAAATTAGGTAGCAACTGGTTTTTGGTTTTCAAGAACACGAACAGTCTTGAATGTAACTGAATTTAGTTAACAAACAATTTTTGTTTAGGGAAAGACGAGTAGTCAGCAGGGAACCCTAAGAAACCTCTAAGATAAATAGAGAGTCTGTACGCCCAAATGAGGTTGCTGCAAAGCTAGTAGGAGATTTTCTGAATTCATAATTTTGTTTGATTTTAGTTGTAGCCATTTTTATTTTGAATGAATATAACAGAGGAAAATTGATCCAATGTATGGTGTGAATATTGTTTGCAATTTCCTATTGTTGTTACTTTCACGAATGAATGAATTTTAGTACGAGTTATGACACTGTGAAATGTTTGTATGAGTTTCCATTGTTTTCTCTTCTGTTAAGTTGATGAAAGGTGTGCACACAGAGCGCAAGGAGTGTGTTAATGGGATTTGTTTCAATCCTAAAGCTCAGAAGAGATAACATGGAATTTTCCATTTGCAAGGAGTGTAAAGTGCCTATTGTGAGGCGTGCACAGTTGTCTGCAAGAACTCAAACCTTGCGTAAAGATCTGGTACGAGGAGCTCACAGATCCAAGATTTGCCTAAGTGTCGAAGGGACTCTACAAGAAGTCAAAGAATCAGAACAAAGGGATGCCAGGAGGGTGAACATAGTTTCTTTTCAAGTAACCGTTTGGTCTGAGTTTGATGAAATCCCTGAAAATGAAAGAAGTGCGTGGGAGATCGAAATATTTGAAGGAAGCAGAAGCTCAGGAGGGGGAGAAACAATTGTCGTCATATCAACTATAGAGGAATAGATATGGCCGTAAAATCTCATGTTTAGATACTCAGGAGAGCACACAAAGGGAGATCAGACCTGGACCATCAAATCAGAGACCTGGACCGTCAAATTAGACCTAGACTGGGAGATCAGACTTGGACCGTCAGATCATACCTGGACCGTCGATTTAGTGAGAGTGGGAACTTGAGAATCGAGAGTTGGGAGAATGGAGGAAGCTAATTCCCAAACCCCCAAAACATGAACTCACGAACTGATCCGAACCGTCAGATCATGAGAGGAGAATGAATTATTGATTTAGTCTCATGGATATCAGAAATCAGAGAGCCAGAGTTGACTCACGCGCAATTCCCTGACTTATGATTTCATGAAGAACCTTTTGGTTAAGAGTATGGTCATGGTCAGTGGTCACGTGGGGGAGGCGTGCGCTTGGTGCTTGTTCGCGCGGGCAGAGCTTCACAAGAACCTATGGAATTGTTTAGTGAGGATTCCAACGGGAATTGAGGAGCTAATCCAGCTTGAGGAAATCGAATATCCTATACTGGGAGGTCAGCAGACCATTCCAAGGTAGGGGCACTACATCAAGTGGTATCATAGTGATATTTCATCTATAGATTTCAGGTGAAGGAGATAAAGGGAGAAGAGACAAAAGAACTCGAAGTTGTACTATGTGTGTGAGAGACTGTCAACACAATGCCACCAAGGAGATGAGCAAGGTGATAATTGACAATGGGAGCATTGATAACCTAGTATCCACAGAAATGGTGGAGAAACTGGAGTTGGAGATGACTGCACACCCGAAGCCATACAAAGTGTCGTGGTTGTAGAAAGGACACCAGGTAATGATTACTAAACAATGCTTGGTTTAAATTAAGATAGGAGGATATAAAGATGAAATTCTATGTGATGTCATTCCCATGGATGTATGTCATATTTTGTTGGGAAGACCATGGAAGTTTGACAGGAATGTCATTCATGATGGAAGGAAGAATACATACACCTTGGAGAAGAATGGTAGGACACACATGTTGCTTCCAATAGAGGAGAAGAAAGTGAAAGAGGAAGCCAACACAAGCATACTTCTCATTTGTGGGAAGGAATTCCTAAAAGATGTCAAGAAAGAACTTCAGATGCAATGAATATTTTAGGAATGGTATGAATGATATGGTGAAGGGGACCAAGAATGGTTGCGTTAACCTCCACTAGACCAATACCTCACTGGGTTTAATTTCTCAGGATCGGAACAAACCCTTTGACCCAGAAATGAATTGCAATCAGGCTGGTAGTTGGGAAGACCTTCTCAATAATTAATGAGGGGATGGAACATAACACCCATCTGTAAGGCTGTCAAACCTGACCATGGACTGGGAATTCAATCCACACACAATTTTTTTAAGGAAGGAAATAAAGGAAGAGTGGTGGGCAGAGGAAGGCCTGCGAAGAGTGCAGAGAAGAGAGCCTAAGATCTCGGGTCTGAGAAAGGACTGAGAAAGGAGAGTGAGTTCTGATCATAGGAAATAGAGACTGAGTCTGGAGAAGGAGAGTAACCTTCGTCCCTATCTATTCATGTACTGGGACAAGGAGAGTAAATTTTGTCCCTAACTTCCATTGAGCTGGAAGAAAGAGATTAAATCTCAAATCATTGTGGTCTAAGCTCAGGGGTGGCCAGTGGTAAATCCATTAGGAATGATTGAGCCTATGGTTGGGTGGAAATGAGCACCCCTTTCGGCAGTCGCATCATGCCTTATGGTTCCGATAATTGTTTTCATGCCTTGTTCCTTGAATTGGAAATCATGGATGCATGCATATATTTATATGTCTATAAATGGTTTCTGCATTGAAATGATTAAGTTATGAGTATGTGTTTGTTCCCTTGAGAACTTATGTTTCTACTTGATTTTCCATATGCTCCAGTTTAATCCCTCGAAGGTGTTTTTCCCTAGGAAATTAGATCATAGTTCCATAATCGGAGCAAGCCTCTCGGCACTGCTACTGTCTTGGTAACCTCACAAGTTTACCTTTCCCTGTTTCAGAGCTTAAAGTTCTGCAAGTTAGGGAGGATTTTCCTTCAGACCAGTAGTCTAAGAGACTTCAAACTCGCACCCAAGTTCTTCACCAAAAACCCGACTAAGAGTAGATTTCATAGCCAAAGAGTCATATGAAGGTTCATGTGTCCTGGGTCTAGGAACCCTACTATAAAAGGAGTTATCTCATGAAGGTTTCGAAACTTCGGGAGTTCAAAGCTCTAAGATGTCAAACTTCACGATAGTCACAGTTACGCGAACTACCGGAGTAACAAGAATTCTAGATGACTTAAGACCCTGACAATGGAGATGGATGTGAGTCATTCATCTGGAGGAGAATTTATCCCAGTCGTTAGATAGACTCAAAGACCCATTAGAGCTAATGAATCAAACACCAGTTGCTTGATTAAATCGATGGTTGGGAATCATTGCAGAGCGCAAAGGTGAAATTAGTGGGCGTGCTAGTTCGCAGCCCGCAATTCACCAACGTCATTGATCTCGTTGGTTTGTAATATCAATGACCTCGATTAGACCGAGTTGGTCGAGTACTTTTCAAATTGCGTAGGTTGATCTCTCTGATAAACAGTGTGCACGTTGGGGCCCCACAATCACTGTGAACCATCGATAGACGAACAAATCGGTATTGGTTGGATCATGACCATCAAACCTAGAAAAGTTGTTAGGTGGATAGTCGTGATTTCCTTTCGAAATCCGTGAAGTAACGGAGTCCGTCTGTACCGTCGATCTGAGATAAAGGACATGTGTTGAAATATCGTCGACTTTGAGTGTAAGCACTCTGTGAGAAATCGAGTGTGGAGAGGTTGACACTCCCAATACCTGAAGAGCTGAAGAAAATCTGAGCCATCCAAGCCAAAGGGACAGGTGTCATCAGATCCTGCACTTTGGAGGAAAGTCACTTCAGGAGAAAAGGGGATGTGTTGAAAATTAACTTCTGAAGGCTAGAGAGTCAGAGTTCATCTTAGTCATCTGTCATCTAAGGATAGGTGTTAGCAGATCTCCCATTTCGGAAGATAGCCACTTCGGAGGAAAGTGGGGTCACAAGAGTTGAGAACTCCCGAAGTAAATCGTGACCTTCAATTTGAAAGAGACACGCATCAAAATACCATTGACTTTGGATGAAATCACTGCAGGAGAAAAGGTGTTGTGACTGTTTGAGACTCCCGAACGTCGAAATCCCGAAGTGGACTCGAGACGTTGATTTAGATGGACGCATGGCCCCTAATATGGAACTTTGGGTACGGAGTACCTCGAATGAAAAAGAGTTAGAGTGCTCAGAACTCCCGAACATCGAAGTCCCGAAGTAGATCACAGTTGTCGATCATGAGGGATGCATGGCGCTTGATCTGTAATTCCAGGAATGGAGTACTTCAGAGGAAAAAGGCTTGAGAGTGTTCAAAAATCCCAAACATCAAAGTCTAGAACTAGATCACAGCCGTCGATCACTAGGGACACGTGGCGCTCAATCTGTAACTCGGGTATGGATTACTTCAGGGAGAAAATACTTTGGAGTGTTCGAAACTCCTGAACGCTGAAGTCCCTAAGTGAATCAGGGTCGTCAAAATATTTGAGGACATTCGGTGTCAAATTATGAACTTCATATATTTGCAACTCCGGAAGATTCGCGTGGTAGTTGTTTTGTCACATGTTGTCTTAGCATCAGGTCATAGCCCGTGGTCATATGCGAGTATATATGGATGGAAGAACCTGAGGAGATCGGGAGAGGATATATGTCAGCTCTGAGCTTGGTTCGGAGCATGGAGACCATGGATGGAGAGTTAAGGAAGAGCAGAATGGAATAGAGACCCCGAATGGGGGTTTTGATTCTCTTAAGAAAAAAAAAATTGTTTTGATTCTCTTAAGAAAAAAAAAAATTGATGCCCCACCATGGGTGTGCTACATCTGTTAAATTTCTCTTATGAATGCAGATCATCTTCTTTTTATTTTATGTGATCATAAATCTCTATCCCAAACTATGATGGATGTGAGGAAATTTTTCTTATTTTCTTTAAATGTGTGATTCTTGGTCCTTTCTCTGGAAATTTCTTTAAAAATAAAATAAACAAATAAATCCTTTTACTTTATTGTAATATTTATGTTTCTTTGAATTACTATAATGGACTTCTGTCAATTCCCACAGTTTGAATATTTTAAAAAATCTCAAGAAAATCTAAAGAGGAGTACCACCTATATAAAAACACAGAGGGATTTACATCCTTGTGAGGTTGTCATTTCAGTCATAATAGATTCAAGTGTCAGCAGGATTGTATGGATCTAATAGGGCACAACATTGGGATTTGTACCGAGGGGAGGTGTCGAGGGGATTTTCAAAAGTAGGTCGACTTCATACTCAAAAGTTGCATAATTTCGAGGGGATTTAGAATATGGATTTTGTTTTTGCATCCAAGTAGACAAACATAAAGGTGCCTCCAGAGCCCAATATTTTGAGCCAATCATGGCCGATTTCATACTCAAAAGTCTCAAAATTACATGTTGCAGCCATTGGTGATGTTTGTTTATGTCCAGAAGTTGCAGATTTGAAAGGTGGTTTCAGGAGCTGTTATGTAAGCCTTTATTGATATTTTTTTAAGAATTAAAGATTAATAATATGCCTCCCATTGAATACGAATGCCCAGAGATGTAGGAAAATTTGTGCCAAACTCCATTATCAATCTTTGGTTTTATGGTTTGTTGTTCTTAATGTTTACTTTCGGTTGTGCATTCTTTATGATGGCTACAACATTCATTCACTAAAATCTTCTTCGTCTCTTAATTCCTAAATGGTAAATCCACTCATGCATAAACTTAACCATAATATTTAAAATATCAATTTCAAATCACATGATCTCCCCTTTTAACCCATCCATCTTAGTATCCATCATCGCTTCCATCTCGGCTTCAGTTGAATCCATCATCCTTTGTAGTTCATCTTTTGTTACTACCTTCTTTTGTAAATCATTTATGTCTTTGCCCATTTCTTCACCTTCATCAAGAGTCCAAGTAGGAATGTCTAAGGGATTATTTGGTGTATAATTTCCCTTTTTTGGTGGCATGTTGGCCAAGTATCACTACAAGGTATGAATTCCTATTTGTCTTAGGCAAAGTTTCTCACGAACAAGGGAGTGTCAGGTGTTATAGCTCTTTAATATACATGCAAGGTCCAACAAGAGTACTTGGACCAATATCTCAAGGAACTAACTAAGGAGGATTGACCATGCCCTTATCTGTACTATCCGACCACCCAATTACTAGAGGGTGATCTCCCCGAGTGTTGTTCTCGGTGTAATATGGAATCAAGGTGGCAAATCATTTACTTGGTTGGTCTAAGGATTCTAGGGGGTCTCCTTCTATATGCTAGGTACATGGGAGATCAAATCCATAGTAGTGTTGTCTAATGTGCAATCATTCGAAAGGGGCCTTCTGATATACTCTAAGTACGTGAAAGAACCATGTTGTCCCCGGGTTGTAGCACTGACAAGTAATGACAGCTCCTAATTTTAGAGACGCCATAATACATCTATACCTAAAAAACCCTAAGATTATCCAAAATTTATGTGATACTCCTTTTATCCCACTTTATTCCACTTTTTGAATCACCCCAATTGAATCTTCTAGTCAAAATATATGCAAAAAAAAAAACACCTTTTAAAACCCTGATTTGGAGACTATTCTTCTAACCAACCTTTCTTCTATTGTAGCTCTGCAATTTCGGCCCTTCTAAGTCTAAAATTTCGGCCTAAGGTAGCATGATGTTTCATGTTTCCAACTCCACATGTTAGACAAATATTGCATTCTCCAAGGGAATTTTATGATAACTTTCCCAAGATGTGCTTATTTTTTCCCTTTTAGGAGAGTGAACTTGTACGACCTTTCGCGTGTCACTGTCTTCACTTCAAAACTTTAAATTTTCACCAGTAAAACTTATGTCCATAAAATAACCAATGGAATAGGTCTCATTCAATTTGTAGTTATGTAGATTAAAATATAATAGTTATCCCAAGAGCACCTATTTTAGACTGAACTCTGGACCAGCCAAAAACCCTAATTTCCTCAGAGAATAACTTTCCAAGTATAGTAAATAAAGGGATAAAATTTGTACAAAATATACATCACTATTCCACCTTTGTAATGTAAAAATTTTAGAACCTAAAATCAAGATGAAAAAACTTAGGAGCAAAAATTCCAAGAAGACATGTTTCAGACTACTTTCAGGACTAGTCAAAAACCCTAACTTGAACAGAATATATCTCCAAAAATATAACAAAACAATATTTGAAATTTGGACCTGAATTGTCTCTATATGTCTCGTATACACCATATAAATACCAAATCCTGAAACCTTCCATAAAAAAAATTGTAGAGAAAATTCCAAGAAGACTTGTTTTGAAGAAGCCATTCCCAAGGATTGTCTAGCTCTGATACCAAATGTTAAGAACCAAATATCAAAATAGCATAAAAACCTCGGAATAAGTACTCCATGCCTTGAAAAAGAGATAAATTCAGATAATAAGCCTCTTAGAGGGGGAAACCTCCTTATTCATCACATGAATTCATCAATACAAGATGATTCCAAATGAAAAGGTATCCTTCGTATATATAGGAGACTAGGAGGTACAATTAAATCTATTGGACCCAAGCCAACATAAATAAAATAAAAATACTAATGTAATATGCCCAAATTAAGGGGTAATGTGCCACAATTTAGGGCTTAACATTATAAGAGGCCAAAACTACCTTTTAAGATAAAGTAGGATTTCCTAAGATACAAAAGCCTTACAGATCCAAAACTCTAACCCTCGGAAATGATGTGGAAAAATGAATACCGGCCCTAAGGAGGCTAGTTGATATGTCAACTTCCCGGTGATACAAATTTTGTATATATACTCTATTTAGGGTGTTTCTTGGACCATTAAAAATCTTATTCCATGCTCTATGTGTTTGGAAAGCCAAAAACGCAAGGGAAATGCCCCAAAAAAGCATTGAAAGTTTGGGACTTGAAAAATTATAGCAGAACTACCACGATGTGGGATCGGTTTGAGTTGATAGAACAAGTAGGTGGCCACCAATATCCACCTATATCATGGAAATATTACATAAATTACAATATAGTTCCATTAAATTCTATTAACATCATGTCCTCCAAATGCCTCACCTTTGCTAGTTTATTATGTCTTACTTAAATTGATTATCATGAACCCTCAATTTTGGTTAATGAGGTAATGAAAAAGGTTATAAATTGATGGAATATGTTGGGTTTAAACACCAATCAATATGGCCTTAGTGGTAGATACACCTAGATATAGCTTAACTCTGCATCTAACAAGTGTGGAAAGGGATAAAATCCCTCAAGGTGCAATATTTTTTTAGTGTAAAAGTTTAACAAATGGTTTTCACATCTAAAGATTTGATCCCTCTTCATGATTGATAGATCCATAGTTAATAATACACACAGATGATTCCCAAAGGGGTTGGATATGTTGGGTTGTGACAACACATATCCCTGTAGTTAAATTTGAAGGTTTGCAAGTGTTTGGCTTTCCATATTCCTAGAAATGCTTGAGACCTCTCCTCATTAAATATGGAAGCCTGTGAGGTGCTTCATGAGACTTGTATTCATTTATCCACTTTCCTGAGCAATAAATATATTATTTCCCCCCATTTCTGATTGTTTATGTGTGTTGTTTGGTGTATTATTCTCCTTCATTTATTTCTTCATTAATGTTGGGTAAGTCAATTCATGAAGCGGGGCCATGTGAACATTTCCCAAAAATTAAATAAAAAGGTATAGGTACATGTGGATGGAGATATACATGGACAGAATCTAGGGTAAGGACTATCGTGAGTTCAATCTATAGTGATGGTGAAAATAATTTAATTCAAAGTTTGAAGTGGAGATATTCTATGTAAAGTGGCATACAATTGTAAGACCTGGTTAGGCATGCCTACCCCAATTTTGATATGTCACCAGTAAATTCTAGATGATCTAGGTGATGGGGGGAGAATGGAATATTTACGAATACCTTGACTTTGACGTCTGACTAGTTTTGGCCATGGGAAAGCGGGGGGGGTTTATGTCAAGAGTTGTGGTTTTGGGCACATGTGTTTTGGTAGCTCTTTCTTTTTAGATCCCGTAGATTGCATACTTTATTGAAATTAGCCTAGAGGTGAGAAGGTGAAGGCTCGCTTGGTTGGATTGGTTGGATTCGGTAAAGGAAGTACATATTTGTTGGTTATGGTGATATATTTAAGGGATGTATATTGTGGGATCCTACTACTCACAAATCATCATTAGCAAATATGTTTACATGGAAAAATTAGGAGTTGTTCAGGATCGCAAAGGGATATTTGTTTGCAAACTCGGGGAATCATTGTATGTCTTAAGGCAACCATGCAATGGTACAAGATGTGTGATTCCTTCTGTTAAGAACCAAATATCAATATAGCAAGAAAAACCTCAGAAAAAGTACTCAACGCCTTGAAAAAGAGATAATTTTAGATAATAAGCCTCTTCGAGGGGGAAACCTCCTTTTACCCCACTTAAATGTTCAAGTACAAGATGATTCTAAATGAAAATGTCTCATTGGTATATATAGGAGACTAGGAGGTATAATTACAACTAATGGAATAAATCCAACATAAATAAAATAACATTACTAATGTAATATGCCCCAATTAAGGGGTAATGAGACAATATTAGGTCTTAACATGCCCCTCCCCTTGAGACAAGTGTTGTCCACAATGCTTGAGTAAATCTAGATGCTTATTTATAAAAGGCTCATCTTCCCAAGTGGAATCTTTAGCCGGTAGTTTCCTCCATTTAATGAGATACTCTGAAATGGATCTATTCCTCAGCTGGCAAATTCTTCTGTTAGTGATGGCTTCAGGCTCCAATATGATATTTACTTCCTCGTCAAGTTCTATCAATATAGTTTGAACTGGGATATTGTCACCTATAACCTTCTTTAAGCATGAAACATGGAAAACTGGGTGTACTCGTGAAGATGCAAGCAACTCCAATTTGTATGTCATAGTACCAATCTTTTGAAACACCTTATAAGGACCATAGTACTTTGGTGATAATTTATTATCCTTCTTGGCTTGCTTGAGGGACATCTGTTTGTATTGTTGTAGTCTTAAAAACACCCATTCCCTACTTCAAAACATCTTTCACTACGATGTTGATATGCTTGTTGTTTCATGCAATTGTGTGCCATGGTCAGGTTGTCCTTTAAGATTTGGAGAACTTGTTGTTGATTCTTGATGTGATCTTCCACTGCTTGAACCTCAGATTTTTCTTTTAGAGAAGAAGTGATGGAAGGAGGGTGGTATCCATAAAGTGCCATAAATGG
>ML799759.1:143804-158823 GCA_009831015.1 Picea engelmannii
AATGATTTGGGTTCCCAAAGGCGAACCTCATGTTGAATGTTATCCTTTAAAGTTCCTATGAATACATCAATCAAGTGCTCATCTGGAATATCGGTTACCTTTATATTCAATCTTTGGAAGTTCTCAATGTGCTCGGTAACTAAGCCCCTTTTCTTGAGATTTATCAATTGGCTAAAGAAGGTATTGCTCCTTGTATCCTTATAGTGTGCTATCATTTCTTCCGTGAAAATTGTCCACGTGACGAGTGATTTGCGAGAACAAAGCCATTGATACCATACAAATTGATTAGGTTCTAAATATAAATAAGCAATTCGTAACTTTTGTGTATGTGGCACATTATGTAGATCAAAGAATTGTTCCATCTGAAGTATCCATGTGATTGGGTCCTTTCCATCAAACTTCCTCATATCGATCTTAGGAACATGGTTGGTCTTCAACCCAAAGTTGGAGTTTCTCAATTCTTGATTCACTTTCCTTGTGTCCTCATCATGAATTTCATGGGATGCATTTTCACTTTTAGGTGTCTTCTCTGTTACAAAATTTTTCAATACTTCCATGATCTCCTCTTTTAAACCATCCATCTTTGCCTCCAACTTAGCTTCCATCTCTTTTAGTTCATATTTTGTTATTATCTTCTTTTGTAAATCATTTATGTCCCTACACATTTCTTCACCTTCATCAAGAGTCCAAGTAGGATTGTCTGGAGGCTTATTTTTTGTAGAAGTTCCCTTTTTGGGTGGAATGTTGGCCAAGTATCACTTTTGAACCTTGATTTTGAGGTGGTTCTTCTAGACAATCTTTCTTATGTTGTATCTCCCAAGTTTAGGCCCTTCTAGGCATGAAACTATCTTTTATGTAGTTCTCTGATATTTCTTCTTTGCAATGCCATAGTTCTGATCAAAATTGGATGTGCCAAGTGGAATTTACGGTAACTTCCCCACAACTTGCCAATTTTTTTCCTTTCTAGGAGATCTCACTTGTATAGCATTCCCTGCACAAAATAACTGATATAAAATTCTGAAACTTGTACCAGAAATACTACATACTATCCACAATCCAATGAAACCAGTCCCACTCAATTTTGATACTCTAGGAAGAAGTTATGATTATTTTACCTGGAACACCATCTTGAGACTAGTCAATAGGACTAGTCAGATACCCTATCTTACATAGGGTGTATATACAAATTTAAGATGACCCAGAAGCTTAACTTTTTACCACAGATACCTAACTAATTTATGTGAATAGCCTCCGGAGTTCTGGGTTTGAAACGTTACAGAAATTTATTTATAGTGAAAATTCCGCAACGACTCAGTTCAGGATGATTCCAGAACCCTATCTTGTACAGGTCGTATCTCCAAAAGTATAAGGCCTCAGGAGCTGGAATTTTAACCCAACGTAGCTTGATCTGTCTACTAAATATCCTCCAAGCCTTTCCTTCTGAAACATTGTAGAAAAAAAAGTTATAGCGAAAATTCCAAGGTGTCTCATATGTAGCAGTGAAACCCCAAGACCTTGAGCTCTGATACCATATGTTAAGAACCAAATATCAATATAGCATAGAAAAACCTCAGAAAAAGTACTCAACGCCTTGAAAAGAGAGATAATTTCAAATAATAAGCCTCTTTGAGGGGGCAACCTTATTTTACCCCACTTAAATGTTCAAGTACAAGATGATTCCAAATGAAAATGTCTCATTGGTATATATAGGAGACTAGAAGGTATAATTACAACTAATGGAATAAAGCTGACATAAATAAAATAAAATTACTAATGTAATATGCCCCAATTAAGGGGTAATGAGCCAATATTAGGTCTTAACACCTTCATGGTGAGACAAAGTTTCTTAAGAAGTGAGTACGATCATAGTGTTTATGGCATATTCATTTTATTAATGTGATGTTGATAACATGCTTGTTGCAAGCAAAGCATGGTTGTGATCAGCAGGTTAAAGGCTCAATTGGCTAGGAATTTTGATGATGAATGTAGGAGAAAAAAAACAAATCTTGGACATATAAGTACATAGAGATGGGAAAATGGTAAGTTATGGTTGTCACTGATGAAATTTAGTATGAACTTTGTGAAACCGGTAAAAATCACTTTTGCTTTTGTAACGACCCCTCCGTTATGTCAACAATTAGTGATGTACAAAAGAGGTAAAAAAAAAAATTGAACAAACATTGGTATAAGTGAAAAGGCATCATAACATGTATTAATACCTACACAATAAATTTCATCACAATCAACTGAAAGAAACATCACTATTATTCAATCAACTGTATCTTATAAATATAACATAAGGAAGTTACCTACCCAACCTATCCTGCATGGTTAGGACCTCCAAGACACATAAGCAACACTCAAGTCCAGGATTCTTCCGATTGATTTTGACCACTTAAGGTCTCAGAACTGGCGATTATTTTGAGGATCAAGGAAGTATCTAATTCCCATTAATTCAATCATACATCGCTATGCAAAACTAGAATTATCAGCATACTTAACCATCAGTTCATCATCATGCAAATAATAATCTACTCTACTTAATCAATATTCAAGCAACATTGAGTGTAAATGAGTAAGAGGCTTTTACATAAAGAATAATAACCCAAAGAGAATAAGTAAAATCTTAGTCTCATGTAGCTCAACTATGCATCTTTATATTAAGGAATATCTTCTAAGAATATATATCAGAATTTAAAGGCTAAAAATTATATATTCATTTGCAAGAAGCCACAAGAAGATCAATCTTCTTAAGCAATACATTAAATTTAGATGCTACCTTGCATTATGTATTTAATTTATAAACTAATAAAATCAATCATAAATAGCAATTAATAATAAGTCTACTACTTGCATATCCATATCAAAGAACTAAGAGGTTCAATCATAGCAAGGAATATGGAAAGTTTCCAATACTACCTTACATTTCCATTGCAAGAAATTATAAGAAGTTCAAACCCATAATTAAGAATTAGATAAGATAAATTATATGCTACATTGCATATCCATATATAAGGATAATTTAAAGAACATCAAGTTGTATTTAAACAATAAAAATAAAGAACCCAATGTTGACTTATAAACCTAATTAAAAGAACTAAAGGCAGACCCAACAATAATATAAGAATCCAATGTCAACTTACAATTTCATTCAAATGTATTAAGAAAGTCCAAATCTTATTTCACCCATATGTAAGAATGCAATTGTTATCTTAAAAATTCATTAAAGGAGTTCAGGGAAGACCAACCATAATAACTAAATGATAGAAGTCCACTACCCTATGTATCCATTTAAGAATTAAGAAAATCAAGTCTTATTAAACCATAAATAAAGCACTCACATGCTAACTTATAAATCTGTTTAAAAGTTTAGGAAGACAAATCTTAATTGACCATAAATAATTAATATTCAGAGGCTAAATCACATATACATGGTAAGGAACAAGAAGGAGTTTTGGAATCTATCCCAACCCCTGATCTGGTGTGCATAAAAATATGAAATTTGTTCCAGACCTCAATCTGACACTTAATCTGGTCCTCAATCTGACATTTAATTTATGATAATTTAAATTAATTTCAAGTGCAACAAAAACGATTTTTATTAATTGTATAGCTTTAGCGGAAGGGACAATAATTGATGCAGGGTCTGTCAAGAAGTGGCAGCGACAAGTAAGAAGTGAGTGAACGTGTATACGTCAATCCAATCAAACAGTTACAATACTCACCCTTCTTGGTGTTAACTCGACGAATGTTACCATTGTTTTAAAATGTGCAAAATCAATACAAAAACAGTTAACTGGGAATGGGTAAACCAGAAACGAAGAGGTTAAATAACGTTGTTAATTTCAAGAGGGACGCTTCCATACAGAACCCCATCCGACACCTGATCCGACCCTTGATCCAGACCTTGATCCAACACTTGTTCCAGACCTTGAAACGACAAAAAATTATGATAAATTCGAATTTAAAAAAAAACAATTACAGGCAGCGAATAGATTTCGGAAATGGTTAAACTTTAATGAAAGGAAAATAAATAATTGCAGGGACACTCAAGAAGTCAAGCTATGGTTATAGCCCCCAATTTCATTCTCGAATTAAATCTTAACAAAATAAACAAATTTTCCCAGATTACAAATAAGGAAGCAACGGATTCTAAAATTAAAAATTATTGGTTGTTCAATAAATTGTCAGTAATCACATGAGAATTCTATAGCTAAGGCAGTTAAAGTAAGCATGTTCTGCCACATATTTTGATAAATACACAAAAATTGTGTCCATGCAATACAATACATAATTGCTTAATAGTCACTACTTCCAGAAGCTATCAACTTGATCACTCATACCAAGGTATTCGGTACTATATCAGTGATAAGAAAACTAATCAAAATTGAATTGATAGGGAAGGATTGAAGGTCAATACACATGACAAAAATGAAATCACTGGGTTTAAAAATAGAGTAAATACAGCTCTATGAAAATTGCATAATTTCCAAAGTCGTTACAATAATAGAGATGCGCTAAGATCTTCTTCCTTCAACAGTCAACCACAAATTCTTTTCCAATAGAATTTAATTTACTCACGTAGAAGCAACTAAGAAATTCAAGGATGGTAAGAACACATTAATGGAAGTTCATTATACGAGAATTTATTAATCATAAATTGCCAAAACCCAACCTATATAAAATTACATTCTCTCGAATACATGATCCATTCCACAATGTAATTTCAAAACTATATAGACTAATAATTTTAAATAAAATATATATGATATGCCAACAATGGCAGTGATCAAAATTCATTCTTTGTTATTCTTATATCAACTAGAAGCCAATGTTCATTTGAGAAATTAAAAAGACAACAATTATCAAAGTTTTCTTCTAGATCTCAAACTAATAAGGAACCAGCCAATTCAAATTAGAATTATAACACAAATAAAGTTGGATTTCTAAAACTCTTATTATACAATAAAATCTTAATGAAATTACAATCTCAATGAAAATAACATAACCAACAACGAAGAATCGAAGATGCTCTTCATCAAATGGCACTCCTTCCTTTCTCTTGCTTGCTAATCATTGAGACTTCATTGGTACCTCCCAACCAACATTAGGGGTACTCTTCTTCCCCCTTAGACCCTCGAGCCACAAAGGGGCCAAGCACACACAAACCAAAAATACTCTAGCTCCAAGCTTGCCTCGCAAGGTAGAGAAACCACTCTAGATCAATCTTGGTATCCCAACTCTCACAAGTAAAACCAGTCAAAAATAATTTGACAGCATAACTTTACCAATAACCAGTGTGATCCCCTTTCCCATCTAGATGATTTGTTTTATAGGAATTTCCTCAATGACACACACCTGCATGCACAATTAATTAACTTTTATTAAATAAATTAGGATTTTTTCACCCTCACACTTGTCACCCCTTCCCCAAGTTTCACAAGTAATTACATATGAATTAAAAGTCAATTTCCCTCACATTTCACAAATGTTCTCTTTAAATCACTCCTAGTTGTCTCTTTATTCCCCATATTTTCCTTTAATCAATGAATCCTTATTAAAACTAAATAAGAGTCTTCTTCTAGTTAGACTAGTGGTAGATAGACTCTAGATACCATTCTATGTGTACACCTATTTTCTCATGCTTTGTTCCTTTCTTGTTTTAAAATTCCATTTTGGTATTTTCTTGTACACATGTGTATTAAATCAAATCTTTAGATTTATTTCACTTTTCTTAATTCTTAAATTGATTTACGTCATTCCTTTTTTTTTCTTTTTTTTTTCTTTAATTAATAATCTAGTTTAGTCTCCTTACAAAAACTTAGACTTAGTCTTTGTCTTAGAATAGGATTAGACTTTTATGGGGATTTATAATTAATAAAATTACTCTTCAATTAATTATTTTAAATCCGACAATGTCAAATCAATTTGTTTTTTCTAGGCCACCCAGATTCATTGACTCAAGTTTTTAAATTACGTGGCGTGCCCTTCAAGATTCACTCACATGCTCCAAGGGTGCCACTCACTTTTTGAATAGTTTTGGTATTTTTTCCAACCCTTGGAGTCAACACTCCACTCGGTTGACCTTGTGAGAGACTAAGGGCTTCTAAGGAATCGGGACTTTGTCTTATTGTGCGCCCCTTAGAAATCTTCGTGAGCGACTTTCTCAGTCTACCCTCACGACATCGTGGACCTCTCGAACTAGGTAATCATTAACCTACAATTCAAGCCACAACGGGAGTTCTAGTCGGATGTGACAGGGACTCTGCCACACCTCTCCCTCAATGTTTGTTTTTCTTTGCATGGCCCCTTTACTCCTTATATGAGTCATATTAAAAAACATTCGTCATCATGCATCCATCGACGAAACATTGTCAATGATCTATATAGAAATCACACTATGATCAATCATATGTCATATATGCATAAAATGAAATACTCAAACCAATATAATCCACTCCCTAACTCAATCTGGAGTCCAAGGAGGTCCATTGATGCCATCAACATATATAATATGTTATGTGTCCTGCACACTCAGGCAAAATCATCAATAGAATCTCTCAATACATATATCAAGTAATAATAAATCACAACCCAACAACATCATCATGTAAAATCCATAGTCGAAACAAATAACAATGTACTATAACTGGATCACTTGCATGCAAGTGTCCTCAAACAATAAGTCGATAACATGTGCTCAGTAGAGAGGGATGTTACATAGACCCCCTCTTGTTTTAAATTTCATCCTAAAGTTGTAAAGTATATAAAATGAAGTAAATAGTACTTGACAAGATCTATATGTCTAATCTATCAAACAAGCAATGAAATTGTTAATGCATATCATATGCGTCCTCCCAGGTAGCCGAGTGTGGACTATAATTGTCCCACTAGACCTTGACCTGGTCGACTATTTGATGTCGTAGCTATCGAATGTGATGGTCGAGAATGTGGATTGGCTCTTCCATGAGAGCACCCTCCTCCAACACCTGCAAATAATTCATTTCAATCACATGTGTAGGATCACTAACATAATGTCTCAAAACAGATACATGAAAAACTTTGTGCATACGCCTTAAAGAATCAGGAAAGGCTAGTCAATAATCCATGGGTCCTTTCTTTTCCACAACTTCGAAAGTTCCCACAAACCTAGGAAAGAGTTTACCACCCTTTCCAAACTTGATCGAACTCTTGTGCGGTTTCACCGGCAAGAAAAATTGGTCGTCAACTTCATAACTGCGGTCAACATGATGCGCATCCACATAACTCTTCTTTCGATATTGCGCTTATTTAATCCTTTGTCTTATCGATTTCATTTGTTCTTCCATGATCCGGATTTTATGAGCAGAACGAAATGAATATTGATTATTAAAATATGCTTAAAATAGAGTAACAGAGATACAATAAAACGGGTTTTCTATTCAATAACAAAATAAGTTGAAACTCTAAAATGCAGCGGAAAACAAGCTTGTTGGAATGGTGGCGGCTTATCTCTGAGAAGAAATGTGATGGTTAGGATCATTCACAAGAAGATGATTATAATGAGGCTCTGAAGGCCTTTTTACAATAAAAATGAATTTCAAAAACCATAGAAATCCAAAAACTTAACCCTAGGAGATGAAGTGCCAAAAGTCATGTGGGCCCCGTTTGGGTAAGTCAGTACATCAACTTCCCAAGGTCGTAACTTTTGCATACGATATCTGTTTTAGGCGCACAATAAACCGTTGGAAAGGTATCATCGAGGAGATTCATTTTGGGGGATCAATCATGCCTTCAACTCTCATTGAGAAGCTCAATCTAGAAAAACCTTCATTTAGGCCCTCAAAATGGCCTAGGAAGTTAAAACTGCTAAAAATAGTAAATTGCCAAAATTTCCACAAAACTATTTTGAGCAAGTTGGAAAAGGTGGGTGGCTATCGATATCCACCTGGATCATTCCATTTCCTTGATCAATTCGGGTCCTACCAAGACCCTATCCTCAATTCAATCCCAACTCAATGGTGGTTGACATGGTTTCCCTTAAACAAACTCAAATGGTGTCATCTTAATAGTACTTTGATAGATGTTGTTGTATGCAAATTCTACTAGTGGAAAGAAATCTTCCCAATGTTTCTATTGGTCCATTACATACATATGCAACATATCTTCCAAAATTTTGTTCGTTCTTTCTATCTGCCCATCTATCTCAGGGTGATATGATGTACTAAAGTTCAGTTGTGTTCCCAAATCCTCTTGGAAACTGGTCCAAAATTGTCTTGTAAACATCGATCCTCAATCGGATATGATCCTTTTTGGTACACCATGTAACATTACAATCTTGTTGACAAAACCTATAGCTATGTTTGGCTCTTGTACATAAGATGTACAAGAATAAAATGTGTACTCTTCGTCAGAGTGTCAACTACCATGAAAATAAAGTCATGTCTCCTTGTCGTCAGTGGCAATCCAACTATAAAGTCCATCAAAATGACCTCCCATTTCAATTATGGAATGATGTGTGGTTGTATTAATCCTGCCAAATGTCTATGTTAAGCTTTCACATGTTGACATTCTAGACATCGTTCCACGTAACTAACTATGTCTGCTTTCATTCCCTTCTAGAATAATAAAGGCTTAAGGTATGCCTTCATCTTCGTGACTCCCGGATGAGCCATGTACACTGCTCGGTTCACTTCACTCAATATCAAAATTCTTAATTCGTCATTAGGCAGTACATAAATTATGTTGTTATACCTCAACAATCCGTCATTTTCCAATGTATACCTTCAAAATTTGGTACCATCATGGTATCTTATACAATATTTTCTTTAACCTCTTTATAAAAGTCATCATCGATCTATATAGTTAGAATATTTTCTCAAAGATTAGTCTCAAGAGGTATTACCGAGAATATGTGTGGCCTCTGACTCAATGCATCTGCCACCCATTCACCATACCTTTTATGTAAGTAATCTCGAAGTCGTATTTGCTAAGTAATTATGACCAACACCTCTGTCATGCATTCAAGTCACTCTGCATAAATATGCGCTGCAATACACAATGATCTGTCTTTAATTTGATTTTTTTTCCAATCAAATAGTGTCTCCAAACTCTCAAGGCATATATAATTTCCAATAACTCCAAGTCATGCATTGCGTAGTTCTCCTCGTGCTTTCTCAATTTCCTTGAAATGTAAGTGATTACTCGACCGTCTTTCATAAATACTCTGCCTAAACCTTCCTTGGATGTATCCTTGCATACCAAGAATTCCCTGTCCATGTAGGGGAATTTTAGTATCGGCGTTGTCGTCAATGACTCCTTGAGCCTTTGAAATGATTTTGTGCATTTCTCGGTCCATAAAAACTTCTTGTTTTTCTTCTACAATTCCATGATCGGATTTGCTATCTCTGAAAAACCTTCGATAAACCATCGGTAATGTCCTGCTAAACCCGTAAATTTGTATACTTCTTGTATGTTTGTCGATGCAGGCCATTCCACAATAGCCTCTACTTTTGTTGGATGCACAATGATACTTTCGCTAGATATGATATGCCCTAAGTAATGAATCTTCGATTGGTAAAGAGAACATTTCGACAGTTTCCCGTATAGTTTGTTTTCTCGTAGACACTATAGTACCAGTCTTAAATGTTTGTCATGATCTTATTTCATCTGAGAATAAATAAATATGTCATCAATAAATTCTTGAACAAACTTTTCCAAGTATTCATGGAACACCCCATTCATCAAGCTCGTGAATACTCTGACGCATTTGTCAGTCCAAACGGTAGAACTGTAAAATCATAGTGTTTGAACCTCATCTTAAATGCAATTTTAGGAATATCCTCCTTTTTAATTCGTAACTGGTGATATCCTTATCTCAAGTCAATCTTTGAAAACATAGTCTCTCCTTTCATATGATCGAACAAATCGTCTATTCTTGGCAACAGATATTGGTTCTTGATTGTTTCTTGGTTCAATTGACAATATATAATGCAAAGCCTCCATGATCCATCCTTCTTTCTTACGAAAATAACTGGTGCACCCCAAGGTGACACACTTGGATGTATAATTCCCAAGTCCAATAATTCCTTCAATTGCATTTTCAACTCTTGTAACTCAGGCATTGACATTCGATATGGTGTTCTTGCTATTGGTTTAGTTTCAGGTTTCAGGTCAATTGTAAACTCCAACTCTCTTTCAGGCGGTAAACCTGGTAACTCTTCTGGAAACACGTCTGCAAACTTGCGTACTACTGGAAGGTTTTCTAATCCTTCTACCTCAACCTTTTTGTTTAGCGCTAATATTACATATAACTTACATCCTTTTTGCATGTTCTTCTATAGTTGTAGGGAAGAAATGAACCTCAAGGATACTCCATGGTTTCTTCCTACAATCACTCTTCTTTGTCCCACATCATCTTTCAAACTTAACCATTTCGTCTTACAGTTGAGTATCGCATCATGCCATTCCAACCAGTCCATACCAATTACTATGTCATAAGATCCTAATATTGTGACATATAGGTTGGCCTTCGTTACAAAATCTCCCAAGTTAATGCTACAGCCTGTAACCTTTCCTCCAACCTTCTGTTTGGCACCCGAAGCCATTTCTACGTATCTAAACTCGTCCTGCTCAACTTCCTTTACCTTAATTCTCTTTAGTGATGCACTAGAAGTAAATCTCTTTGTAGCACCTGGATCTATCAAATACTAAAGGTTTGATCGATGATCATACCTAAAGTCTCGAGCACAGTCGATTGGTGCTCGGCCTAAAGGTTTTTCACCGCGGCATGAATCCTGTGGGCCTTTCCCAAATCTCCAACTGTAGTGTGTCCTCTTGATCCAATTGCTTTGGCCTTCTCAATAAGAAAGTCTCGCTGGTAATGTGGCTCTCCACATGTCTAACATTTGGTCTTCGAGCCGGTACTCCTGGTCCCTGAAGTAGAAGTTGTTGGCCTACCAATATGAGATCCTTTTATGTTCTGCTAAACTGGCCTAAACTGTTGATGTTGTGGGTGACGTTGTTGTTGATGTGGTGTTCCTCTATAGGGAGTCCTCTACTGAGGAGTCAGTTGTCATGGTTTCTTGAACATAGGTCCTCTAGGCATATCTCGATGCCCTCATGCATGTATAGCTGGATTTTGATGTTGTTGCACTCCTGAAGTCATTTTTCCAGTTGTTCTTGCAGGAATCCTAACCTAACCCCTGTTGGTCAGCACTTCCTCCACTATGAGGGCCTTCTGGATTGCATCGTGCAACGTTTGAGGCATTAGGATCCTCACCTTCACACAAATGTTGAAGTTAAGGCCAAACATAAACTTGTTGACCTTTAGCTTCTTCATGTTGATATGTGAATCATACCTAAGTAGATCCATGAATCTGGCCTCATACTCTAGCACCATATGACCACCCTATCGTAAGGCATTGAACTCATCGAGCTGGTGCTCAATGAATTCCCCTAACAAATACCTCTCCCGAAATTGTTCCTCAAACATCTCTCATGACACGTATTCGACGACCATGTTTAGTTGAGGTAAGAGTGTATTCCACCATAAAAGAGCACTCCCCTTCAACTGGAATACCTTCATGTGGACTTTCATGTTGGAGGTGTAGTCACAAAGTGCGAAGCACATCCCCATGTTCTCCAACCATGCCTCAATGGTGAAGTCATCTGTGGCTCCCATGAGATTGAAAACTTAACTTTCTCGTGTTCCCTGAGTACACTATTTCTAACTACTGGAGGGCGTTTTGAACTCTTATTGGGTCCACACATCCTACCCTCATCTAATCAAGATGATTTATAAGGCCTCCAACATCCTCTAAAAGGATCTCATCATCCCTACAATAATTCCCACATTGACCTGCTCCTCCTCAATAGTCTACTCATCTGTCTAAGGATTATATTCCTATGGTGTGGATACACTCGGAGGAGGCATACCTCTTCTCCTTGCACCACGACGTCTACTCATCCGATGTCCGCTAACAATGATTATCGCATGGACAATTTTTTTTAATTTTATTTAGCGATATTGTTTTAGTCACAAGTTTAACACAAGGGAAGGCGTAACAATCCAAAGTCCCAGGCTTGAACCCGCTATGATACCATATGTAACAACCGCTATGTTACATCAATAATTAGTGATGTACAAAAGAGGTAAATATTTTTTTTGAACAAACATTAGTACAAGTGAAAAGGTGTCATAACATGTATTAATAACTACACAATCAGTTTCATCGCAATCAACTAAAAGAAACATCACTAGTATTAAATCAATTGTATCTAATAAAGATAACATAAGGAAGCTACCCACCGAGCCTATCCTGCATGGTTAGGACCTTGAAGACACATAAACAATGCTCGAGTCCAGGATTCATCCAATTTATTTTGATCACTTAAGGTCTCAGGACTGGCGATTGTTCTGAGGAACAATGAAGTATCTAATTCCCATTAATTCAATCATACACCATTATTCAAAACTAGAATTATCAGCATACTTAACCATCAGTTCATCATAGTGAAAATAATAATCTACTCTACTTAATCAATCTTCAAGCAATATTGAGTGTAAATGAGTAAGAGGATTTTACATAAAGAATAATAACCCAAAAAACATAAGTAAAATATTAGTCTCATGTAGCTCAACTATGCATCTTTATATTAAGGAATATCTTCTAAGAATATATATCAGAATTTAAAGGCTAAAATTTATATATTCATTTGCAAGAAGCCACGAGAAGATCAATCTTCTTAAGCAATACATTAAATTTAGATGCTACGTTGCATTTTGCATCCAATTTATAAACTAATAAAATCAATCATAAATAGCAATTAATTAGAAGTCTACCGCTTGCATATCCATATCAAAGAACTAAGAGGTTCAATCATAACAAGCAATATGGAAAGATTCCAAGACTACCTTACATTTCCATTGCAAGAAACTATAAGAAGTTCAAACCCATAATTAAGAATTAGATAAGATAAATTATATTTTATCTTGCATATCCATATATAAGGATAATTTTAAAAAGATCAAGTTTTATTTAAACAATAAAAATAAATAACCCAATGTTGACTTATAAACCCAATTAAAAGAACCAAAGGAAGACCCAACAATAATATAAAAATCCAATGTCAACATACAATTCCATTCAAAGGCATTAAGAAAGTCCAAATCTTATTTCACCCATATGTAAGAATGCAAAAATTCATTAAAGTAGTTAAGGGAAGACCAACCATAATAACTAAATGATAGAAGTCCACTACCCTATGTATCCATTTAAGAATTAAGAAAAGCAAGTCTTATTAAACCATAAATAAAGCACTCACATCCTAACTTATAAATCTGTTTAAAAGTTTAGGAAGACAAATCTTAATTGACCATAAATAATTAATATTCAGAGGCTAAATCACATATCCATAGTAAGGAACAAGAAGGAGTTATGGAATCTATCCCAGCCCCTGATCCGATGTGCAAAAAAATCCAAAATTCATTCCAGACCTCAATCCAACCCTCCATCTGGCACTTAATCCAGTTCTCAATCTAACACTTAATCTGGTCCTCAATCTAGCACTTAATTTATGATAATTTAAATTAATTTCAAGTGCAGAAAAAATGATTTTTATTAATTGTATAGATTTAGTGGAAGGGACAACAATTGATGCAGGGTCTATCAAGAAGTGGCATCGACGGGAAAGAGGTGAGTGAACTTGTATACGTCAAGCCAATCAAACAATTAAAAAACTCACCCTTCTTGGTGCTAACTCGACGAATGTTACCACTGTTTTAAAACATGGAAAATCAATACAAAAAAAGTTAAATGGGAATGGGCAGACCAGACACGAACATGTTAAATAACAATGTTAATTCCAAGAGGGACGTTGACATACGAAAACCCATCCGACGCCTGATTTGGCACCTGATTCGACCCTTGATCCAGACCTTGATCCGACAATTTCTCTGGACCTTGAAACAACAAAAAGTTCTGATAAATTCAAATTTAAAAAAAAAAAATTATAGGCAGTGAATAGATTTTGGAAACGGTTAAAATTTAATGCAACGAAAGTAAATAATTGTGGAGACACTCAAGAAATCAAGCTATGGTTATATCCCCCAATTTCATTCTCGAATTAAATCCTAACAAAATAAACAAATTTTCCCAGATTACAAATAAGGAAGTGACGGATTCTAAAATTAAAAATTCTTGGTTGTTCAATAAATTGTCAGTAATCACACAGGAATTCTACAGCTAAGGCAGTTAAAATAAGCATGCGCTGCCACAGATTTTGATCAATACACAAAAATTGTGTCCATGCAATATAGTACAAAATTGCATAACAGTCACTACTTCTAGAAGCTATCATCATGATCACTCATACCAAGGTATTCAATACTATATCGTTGATAAGAAAACTAATCAAAATTGAATTGATAGGGAAGGATCAAAGGTCAAGACACGTGACAAAAATGAAATCGATGGGTTTAAAAATGGAGTAAATATAGCTCTATTAAAATTGCATAATTATCAAAGTCGTTACAATAATAGAGATGTGCTCGGAGCTTCTTCCTTCAACAGTCAACCACAAATTCTTTTCCAATAGAATTTAATTTACTCACGCAGAAGCAACTAAGAAATTCAAGGATAGTAAGAACACTTTAATGGAAGTTCATTATGCAGGAATTTATTACTCATAAATTGCCAAAACCCAACCTATATAAAAAGACATTCTCTCAAATACTTGATCCATTCCACAGCGTAATTTCACAACTATTTAGACTGATAATTTTAAATAAAAAAAATCGGATATGCCAACAATGGCAGTGATCAAGAAATTTGTTCTTTGTTTTGTTTATATTAACTAGAAATCAATGTTCATTTGAGAAATTAAAAAGACAACAATTATCAAAGTTTTCTTCTAGATATCAAACTAATAAGGAGCCAACCAATTCAAATTAGAATTACAACACAAATTAAGTTGAATTTCTAAATCTCTTATTATACAACAAAATATTAATGCAATTACAAATCTGAATGAAAATATT
>ML799760.1:4966-22931 GCA_009831015.1 Picea engelmannii
TTTGAGAAATAAAAATTCCTTGGTTTCTTTGACGTATCTAGAGTCCTGGAAAGAAGGATAGTTCTCCAAGTAACGACATTTCGAATTCATTCTTCATGTCTTTTGCAAATTTCTGGCTTAACCTGTCATCATCACTACCAAAACTAATATCATCAACATAAACTTCAATTAGTAAAATATTAGCTTGACTTACCTTGATGTAGAGGTTGTTGTTTTCACTTCCTTTTCTAAACCCTACCTACTACAGATACTTATCCAATCTGGAGTACCATGCTCTAGGAGCCTGTTTTAGACCATACAAGGTCTTCTTTAATTTACATACATAGTCTGTGTTCTCTGACAACTAAAATCCTTTTGGTTGTTCAATGTAGACTTCTTCTTCAAGTTCCCCATTCAGAAAAGATGATTTTACGTCCATCTGATATACTTTAACATTTAGGAGCATGCATAAGCTAAAAGTAAACGGATTTCTTCCATTCTAGCAACTGGGGCAAATTTCTCTTCAAAGTCAATTTCTTCAATCTGTGCATATCCTTTACATACCAATATAGCTTTGTTCCTTGTAATCTGTCCATCTTCATTCAATTTATTCCTGAAAACCCATTTTGTGTTGATCACATTCTTATTCTTTGGTCTTGGAACCAATTCCCAAGTGTAATATTTCTCTATTTGATCTAGTTCTTCATCCATGGCCTTATTCCAAAATCCATCATTGCTAAGTGTATGAAACACTTAGTATTATATACCATGAAGAATATAATATCCCAATGCATGTGGATAGAATTTTGAACCAAAAGAGAGAATTTTAAGAAGGGGCACGAAATTCATCCAAGGGTTGTGATTTATCCAAGACAATCAATCGACGGTGGTTGAGTGTTAATCTTGCAAAGTCCATAACTTGAGCTTTGGGTGTTGGAAAAGCACAAACTTTATATCATTGGAAATTTATTTCGACGTAGAAGATGATGGTATAGGTTTCAAGTGCCAAAAGTTGATACATCTTTCTCAGAAATTAAAATATCAGTCAACTTCATTTTTTAATGAGTCTGTGTGACAACTGAACTTCATGAGCTAATATCTTGAGATCCAGGCGATGGATTTGCACAAATTTTATATCATTGGAAAGATAAGACGATGAAGATAACATTAGAATTGGTTTCAAGGGATGAAAATATCCACATCCTTACCATAACATTAAATCACAATCAGCTCTTAAAGGAGGCAACATATTAAAAATTATTCGAAATAAAAGTTTATTTAAAAAAAAATTATTTAAAGATTTTTGGGGCCACTTAAAAGCATGAATATCAATAAATTTATGTCATTAATGATATTCCAATGTTGTATTAATTAAAGTGGTTTTATAAAAAAGAAAAAGGAATTTAAAGAGAAAAAGGAAAAACCCTACCTACTCAAGTAGTTAGAAGAACATTTCTTTAAAAAGGGAAAATAGAGACTTCATGGGTTCCCGAATTCATGGTTGAGAGGGAATTCAAAGGAGCAAGAGAGAAGCATACCAACCATCATTATGTAATCAATATTTTGATCAACAAACAAATATTTTCATTCTTCTCCATTATTTTCTTCTTCTACATTATTTTCTCAAAGCTTTGTGTTTGTATTCTTGAAACAATCATGGGGTTGAGTTCTCAAGTGTTGTTCTTATAATATTCCAAGACTTTTCATAAATTCTCATGGAGCATTTGTAGCCATATATGTGAGTGTCAAATGGATTTTGTATATTGTTAGATATCTTTTGTGAGAAATACTCCACAAATAATTACTTTCGGGGTTGATCTTGATTGTAACTTGTAACTTTGATCTTTAAGTATGAGATATTTGAGGTTGACCTATAAATTTCCCTTTCATTTTAACTGCAATACTCTTTCAAAATTCTTTGAGATGATAAGAAATATTCTCTCTTTTCCCTTGTGAGGAGATATGAATTTATCTATAGAGGATTGCATATGTGGTGTTGAGTATTTGTATTTTTTGATATTGAAGCTCCTCTTCAATCTTTTAGTTGTAAATAACTTCTTGCTACACATAAAGATCATACTGGGTTATTGAAGGACCATTTTCATATAAATCTAAGCATAAATATTTGGGGTTTTCTTTCTATAACTCTCCCTACTCCAAGATATCCAAAGATATATATTTTAGCCAAAGAGGAGAACCACCTCTCTAAAAACGAAGGGGGACTAATGTCCTCATGAGGTTGGTGTTTCGGTCTTGATAGATCCAAGCATCAACAAGTCTCTAATACCCTTTTATAGAGAGAAAAACATTATAACATCACTATTAGTATACTCATTCACCAAATATTCCCTTTAGAGGGCATGTAGGGTTGTTTGGGATCCTATGCATGGCTCATGAGCACTTAAAACATCTTCAAGGACATATGATGTTGGTGTTATTTCTCAAACAATCATGTTGACACCTTTTTTTTGTTACCTTGCAATAGTCAATTTTAACTTAAGAAAACATCATGCAGTGGTTTATGGAACAAACAAAAGGGATCATGTATGAAGTTGATGGTTAAAAAAATGACAACTGGGAATTTGAGAACATGCTTTCGCATGAAAATGTACATGTTATTCAAAATGTGAACACCTTCCTTTTAAATACCCTTAATGCCTTTTGAACTACCATGCAGACTACTATGAAGTTTGTCAAATAAGAATTAAAAATAAACATTCGTGCACTTTAGAAATGTGCATGCATTAATAATGGGAACACATTGTTTTTAACAATATATATATATATTCCACCCCTAAAATGTGTCAAGAGTAATTTAGTAATTTGTCTATAATATTTTATCCCAACATCCATTTTTGGCATTATTTACATACTTGGAAAGATCTTGAAGAAATATACAACTTTTATGTTATTAAGTTTCTATGTTTCTTGATATGTATTTTGTTGTTTTCAAAATAATATAAAATGAATCTTTTGACAAGAAAAAGAATATTTGCAATTTTTTCACGACATCTTTTCCCAACATCCAATTTTGTTGCTCTTTAGATAATTGCAAATATCTTGAAGTGATATACAACTTTGTTTTAATACACTTTTGTTGTGTCTATATAGATGTTTTTTTTGTTTTTTAAAAGAATAAAAAAATAATCTTTTGACAAATCCTTTTGAAGGTTGTACTTTATTATGCAGCCATTTTAAATTAAATGTCACATTTAATAATGAGATTAATCCCTTAAAATTGCTTCTCTATGAACCTTTTACTCCATAATGAAACCTTGAGCTGCCATATATGCCTTATAGAGGGAATATATGGTATTTGAGTGGGATACCAGTGGCATCATAGATGTTTTTTACACCAAGTATGGATCTCAAGCCCTTAACAATGGTCCAGTGAGGAAAACAAGGAGCTTATGCCCTATGTGAGCATTCTAAGTCTTATGGGTTAGGAAAAAGGCATTGAACCACCACTTAAGCGCTATAAACAAGAGTTTGGGCCTTTGAGTGGGAAATGAGTTCCATTAGGAGTTTCTCACTCAAGGTATGATTTGGGGGACTTTATCATGACCCTAAATGAAGATCTTAGGAACTCTTAGGAGGTTTTTCAAATGAGGGGCGGGTCTCATAGAATTGACCATTGTAGGAGAAGGAAAACAAGGGAATTAGGTTCTAAATGATGCTTCTATGGCTCATGGGCCATGAAAAAGGCTAGAAAACCACCACATGACCCATCTAAATGGGATATTTCCCCCCCAAGTGAAATATAGGTGTTATTATAGATTTTTATAACTATGAATATCCTCATAAGGAAATGTAAGTATTAGATTTTATTAGTGAAGAAATTAATTAATTTGTTAAGGTTAAAAGAATGTTAAATTAAATCAATTTTATATTAATATTTAAAAATATAAAAAACTATTAAGCAAACTCAATAAATAAAATAAACAAAATGCCACATGTAGAAGTTATAGGGAGATTAGTCCCCATATTTGATGTAATGATGCAATGATTGTAACATGAAAATCAAAAAATAAAATTACTCAATCATCTTTTTCTTACACCCCAAAGGGACGTCTAAAGGTAGACCCAATGCAAGACATTTTTGATGAGCGGTTGGTGGTCTACGAAAGTTATAGTTTATTAACTACTCGTCACCAGGAGACAAATGATGTATTTCATGCACACCAAAAAATTTGGATGTCTTCATTTTCATAAAGAACTATTTATCATTAGAGTGTTCCTCAAAGGAACAATTTTCACTAAATAATAGGGCCTTACAACTATTTATGAACCCTGCAATGTTCCTATGAGTTTGTGGACAATCGTCGATATATAACAGGTTTTTCCTGTTAAATTTTCCAGAAGCATAACCATTTGTGCACATACTATACATGGAAATGCTATGTTTGTACTTGACAATATTCAAGTAATCAAACTGACTATAAACATGACCACAAAATGGCATAAATGCCACTAGTTATTTGGGAGGAATGAATACATATGAAATGACAAACCATCCAAGATTAGAAACATCTATTTTAGACTTGGCAATCATATAACTATTACCACAAAAAGAGAATTTAGCTCCAACATCGGGCACATGCATGGACGACGACCAAGCGCCATACAAAGCTTATTTGTAATATGTTTGGTATTTACTTTGCAGATGGATAGGAAGAGGGAATTCATCACTACCTTCCAACAATTGAATAGACTTTGGTGTGTACTTGGACATTTTCTCTTTTATCTCATACAACTTTTTTTGATCTCCTAGTAGTGATGTTTTAGGTAGTATTGATATCATACTTTGGCTCACTATAAGAACTCTTTGTTGACTCAACAGAAGGATATGGATTGACCAATTTAGGACGAAACATAGTTGATATGGATTCCAAATTTAAAAACAATGAGCATATGGAAGTGTTCCTACACATCTTTTCTATATCACCTATTGGATTATTAATCATAGTGGGAGGTATTAGACTATCAAATTTGGGTATTTGATCATTAATATAATGAGACAAGGTGGAACGTTGACTATCAAAGGTTCTTCTTCCACCCTTTACATTATGAACAACCACATACCGCTGGCGTGTCATAAAATATATCCAATTCACGGTGTAATACCGTTGACCCAAGATATAGGTTACTCGAGCATGGCATGTTACAATTGGCAGGGTAAAGTATCTTTCCATTTTCATAAAAAAAAATTCCCACAATATATTTCTCTTGATAAGAGCTTGCAACATTTGTGCACTAGTGGAATATCTTGTTCATCCAAACTTGATCCCAATTTATGATCCTACAAAATTCAATGAACAATTATTCAAATGCACGTGAATAAATGACATAAATTCAATTAGATAAATGAATTAGAAATAAAATCTAGACTTACTTCAAATGGTGTAGGAGAAGTTGGCAAACTTGCAATGATATGGAATGAACTGGAATATGAAGTAGGAGATTCGATATTATAACCTTCTTTTCCCTGCATTTGAGTCAAAACCATCGTCAATACGTGCATGAATCTGATATTAAAATTTATCGGTGATTTTATTTATTTTATAACACACCAGTGCGTCTTTATATATATAACGCACTGGTGTGACCAACTATGAAACACATTGAACTGTTACATCCATTAGAACCTCCATAAACCAAAATATTTGTAAATTTTAATAGCAAAGCTTTTCATTTCTAGTTTGTCGATAAAATTGGTATCAATGCATTGTTCAGTATAAATGCACCAATGCGCACAAATCGGTGAGGCACACAGATTTGACGACAAATATTAATATCGTTTAATAAGTGTTTTTACATACAAATTGTAAAAACACAAAGAAAAAAGAGAGGAAATTTAATTTTCGAAACATATTTGTTTATAAATTAAAACACTATTCATCATTTCATTTTTTTGGCAGAATTTAGAGGGAAGATTTGTGGAAGAGAGATTTACCACGAAAGACTTTGGAGTGGCTAGATTTTTTTGAAGAGACAAATTTGGAAGGGATCTGTAGAGCACATACAAATCTACAAAGAAGAAATTTCAGGTATGTGATTTCATTATATTGATCATTTCAATCTTTCCCTATTTGATTCAAACTATTTTCAATGCATGTTAAAAAAAATGGTTTCATAGTTACCTTTGGTATTGGAAGTCGTAGTTTTATTGTTTTTTTTTTCTTGTTCCCCTCTTTTTTTAAGCAACATATTTTTATAGGGTTTATTTAGTTGCATATGGAGCATTTGGTATCCGTTGCAATGGTACCACTCATTGCATCAGATCCCAAATGTTGTCAACCCTGTCATTGTGAGCGATTAATTTTTATTTTTTTGCATGGTACATAGTGCGCATTGTACAGGAAAATATCCCCAGTGTGCACTATATAGAGGTAGCGACTCGGTGCTCACTGTATAGAAAACCACATCGGGGCATATATATATCTGTGAAAACCACTGATTGGTCAAAAAAATAAATAGTATTGATTTTCGTATCATATGCGTACAAGTTAGCAATGCACAATAAATAATAGTACGAGTTAGCAGTGCACAATAAATAATAGTATAGGCTGATGCGAGTATATGTTTTATGACTCGGTGCGCATATATATTTTATGCCCTGTTGCATTTTGTTTAATAAAGCGCACTGAAATACTAGATTGTATACAAATTTCATAAAAAAAAAAAATCTGATGATTCCTTATTTTTTCTTATACGGGATGGATAACATAAGTTCAAAGAAAACATCTTATTGTAGCGAACACAATGGTAGCTCATCCCAAGAAGAGAGGGAGGAACGTTCTTTACATTTTCTTAAACAATTAATATATTTGAAATATTTGTAAGTTTAAATTAATGACGTGTATTGGTTAATATGTGTCATGTAGAGAAAAAACTTGAAGATGGGTGCAGTGTCCACTCAAAATGTTGGAAATTTCAAAAACTCCATACATAGTTTATTTCTAGAATTACAAACAACATTTTGAAGAAACTCGTTAATATTGTTCACAATATAAGTGAAAAAGAGCATAAAATATTTATGGAAATGTTGCAAAGAGAGGAAACAGTTGGATCGAAAGGTAATCAACATTAATTTTTTCTTCGAATTTTACTAAAAATGAATTTCTTAGCATTAATCACTAACAAGTTTTAAACACTCAATTTCACTTTTTTTTAATGTTATGCAAAGACCGATAGCGAGGGAATGGAATCTTGTCCTAAGAGGAAAAAAATGTTAAGGATGAAAATGATGATGATGACTTGGTCATCAATTCATCTAGAGTTATGCTTGAAGTTAATGAGAGGGGGGAAATTGTTTTCGAAGCTTTGAGGGATATAGTGGAAAGAACGTATAGACATCATTTCCACTTACAATAAAAGAATCATTCTAATGACTTTAAGAATCAAGTTATACGTACACTACAAGAAGTGTTTCCAGAGCCATGGTCAATGAGACCCTTGAGACTTTCAATAGAAAAATTTTACAATAACAAAAAATAATCATATAAAAGGTATTATTACAAAACATGTTTTTCTATAATATGTTCCAATAATTACCAAATTATTTTGTTTTTCTATATTTACTTTCATTTCCATTTAAGAAAAAAGTATTGTTCTTTTTCATTTTTCAGGAAGATTATGAAAATTCCAAGAGAAAAAAAGAGGTAAAACCATTACATGTCAGTAGGGATGTCCAAAAAAATGTACAAGGAGATGGTAAAAGAAATTAACATAATTGCATCACATGAGGATGCATCCCAACAACAATGTGCATGAGAGGTATGTGATCATCCATTTATTCTTTTATGTACATCAAATTTATTTATCATATTAAATACTAATTTTCGATTGTTTTGTTGCAGAAAATAAAACAAAATGGAAACCAATCAGCACATAAGACGGGATGACAAGGAAGAAAAGGGTTGATCACAAAGTTTGTGAGTACTTACGTTTTCAATGTTACTTAAGTTTTCATATTTGTTGTGATCTTTATATTTAAATAATTAATTTACACTGATCCATGGATGTCTTCTAATAAGTGTTAACATGCAAAGAAGAGCCAACCGAACAATTGGTTAACATTGGGTTAAGTGAAGGATGTGAGTATATGTTGAAGTATCAAGGTTTAATTGAACAATTTGTAAGTAGAAATATTTTTTAACTTCCCTTGTTTTATAATTAATGGAAGAATAAGAAACATTTATATTAATTATATCAACTATGTTTTGTCATGGTGTATTAAACATGCAGGAAACAAAGTATGGAGATGAGAGAACATAAAATCTTGTGTTAATGGACATGGGGCAAGGCTTCAAAATGATGTGTATGGTTTATGAATCACTCATTACTATGGTACGGTTTTTTATTCATGCAATCATGTATATTCTACTATATTATAAATGTAGATTTACTTATTACACTTTATTTCTATGTTTGTATATGGAATATGAGCAGTTGGAATGTCAACAAGAAGTCGAGCAAGAAAACATCTGCTTAAATAACCAAAGTGAAATATCCCATACAACTGATCAAGAAATGAGGGATGCACACAACTCGAGCAATGACAACAGTTCAAGTGATGAATGATAATCAATATAATTGAATGTTACTGCAAGTTGTATGTTTTGTGATATTGGTCTGTAAAAATCAGGGATATTTTTGCTTAATGTAGTGGACATAATGTCCCAATTGCATGAGGACATGTTACCAATAACTGTAACAATTACATATTGGTTCCATTTTTATTATTTTGGACCTTTAAATTGTCCCATTTTGTATGACCGTGGGTCTCTTATTCATATATAATAAAATGGGTTTGTTATTTTATTGCATTGTCAAATGTTATAAAACGTTGTGTTGATGATTAATTAATATGTGAATGATTTACATTGTTGCAAATAACTGATTAATTAATATGTGAATGATTTACATTGTTGCAAATAACAAAGGTGTAATCTATTGGAGAAGGCATTAATGCAATCATTATATCAAAATGAAATAACAAAAATATAAAAAAACAATATCATTATAAAAAATATTTGTAAAAAAAGCAATTAATTAAAATATATACATATCAGTGCATTCTTATGAATTCACAAAATGATGCCTGAAATAATATAGAAATTGATGTTTTTAATGGGTTATACGCATCGGTGCATATTAAGCATACTTAAGCACCGATGCGTATTAATTATATGGAAGCACCAGTGCATAAAATGTGCGATAAGATATATCGTTTTAAAATTTTATGGTGGACATGTGATAAATACGCATCATCTTTTTAAATATAATAACAACATCGATGCTTTAAAAAACTTAAACACACTGGTGCATTTAATAATATAAACATATCGGTGCCTTATACGTAATACATGCACCAGAACATATGAATTATACAAGCACCGGGACGGACATAAAATACAAGTGCATTGGTGTTGCATACAAAAAAATGGGAATCCCAGGCATAATAACCATAACTGACTCGGTGTGTTTGAGTCATAGGTATGCACCAGGGCAGTAATGTAATGGAAAATCAGTGTGTTTTTCTATTATGTATGCACTGGGGAATTTCATGCAATAACATATCGGTGTGTTTCCTCTAATGTACACAACGGGAATTTATGTAATGACGTACTGGTGCATTTTTTGGTTTTATGCACGTTCCAGTGCGTTTTATGTTTAGGTACACACTGGGGCATTTTATTTAATGGCTCATTGGTGCGTTTTGACAATAAAAGCACTGGAAAAAAAATCATCCACTACAAATTCCGCTCTCCCAAATGTTTTTAGTTATATGGAACATCCATTAAAAACTCCACTAAAACCTTTGCAACCAATAGAGGAGGTTGTAGCGGAGGTTATTTTGAAAAAAAATTCAAATTTTGCAACACTAAAAACCTTCGCTAGAAGGTGTTCTCCTTGTAGTGGATCTAAAGGTAGAGGTGATGCGGTCCCAAGAGGGGGGCTATGGCCTTGGCATGAAGTTGGTTAGGGTAGAGGTAAGGGCCTAATGGAAGAGGGCATTGGTGGCCCAGGTGCATATGGGGATGTAGGTAGAGGTAGGGTCCAAAGAGTGGATGGGGTTGAGGATAAAGGATTACTTCATCTAAGGCTTGGGTTCCCCCCCAGCCATATCGATGCCTTGAGACCCATACCGAATGATATAAAACTTGTGAGGGAAATTACATATATCTTAGGGGCAAAGGATATGATCCATATGTAATGTGCAGTGCTTCGAGACATTATTCATGTTTCTAGATGCCTCAAAGTTTTATTTAGTACCTAAGACATGGCCTTATTCCCTAGATCATTTCCATGGCTCTCGTACACATACCTACTTCTCAAAACCACCTAGTGGCTTCGATATCCACAATAATAGGCCAATGATACCCTCAAGAGGCCATACGTAGTTTTTCGAGGCATCCTTCTTGGCCTTAGATGGATATAATCTTCCTTGAGGGCCTAACATTCTTGTTTCCTCCTCTAGCCATGTCCAAGGCCCCGAGATCCTTTCCCAATGCTAAAAATTGTTAATGGTACCTATACCTAGTTAGAGGCAAAGGATGCCCTCAATAGGTCATTTGTGGTGGTTCAAAGTGTTTTTCTTGGCCCCAAAATCCTATAAGCTTCCCTAAATCTTGGGTTTTCTCCCTTGACCATGTCCATATTCTAGAGACCCATACTCAATGTTCGAAAAATCATAATGTTGACTATCCCCATCAAGAGACCAAGGATACCCTTGAAAGGTCCTTTGTGGTGGGTCGAAATGTTGTTAATGTCCCTATATGCCTACAAGTTTCCTTTTGAACATTCTTGTTAAAACTACCGTGTGAATGTAGAAGAATCATGTACACTCTAGAACACATGTGCATTCTAGACTGCATGCATGTTCCTTTCATTCATTTTTTTTTGTGTGGGAGTGACAACTTTAGCATACATTTTCGCTAATTTGGTTGACATAGATTTAGGTTTAAAATGACAAACCTCGTGGTTTGGGTTACAAATACATCAAGACCTCCATTTTTCTCTACACCTCTCAATATCTCTATTTTTCATGTTATTTTTGTATAGGATACACAAATCCATCATCCATGAAACTACAAACACTGTATGTTATTTGATTATCTTAATACCCTTGTACTGTGCACTCAACACCTACACTAATGGTATCAAAGGTAAACCCTAGAATCTTTAGGGCATGAGGCTAGTCAACAACAGGGCTCAAAGCCATTACAACAATATAATTGTTATGAGCTCAACATGTCACATGAAGGAATTGAGCCCGGGTGGGGAGGATAACAATCATTCCTCTCAACCATGTGAGCTAAGCCCAATGACACACACATATTAGGTAACAAATGTTGGGATGGTAACAAATACTTCCCTTCGTTCTGAGGATGGTATCCAGGGTAAACCTTAGATTATTTAGGACACATGGCAAGGTCAACAACTCATGAATAAATCATATATAGCTCATCAACAATTGGCTCACTAAGAGAAATATGTCACAACAAAATTACTTGATGTATATCCAATCTACATACATGCATACATTTTTTCCTCGGAAAATAGCGTAATTTTCATTATGATAATCAAAATTACATTTTGTAGATACACCTAATGGTGTATTTATGTGATATAGTATGTGTGCATACTTCATATCATGTAGTTCTGTCTTCTTCATCCCGTAGGATTTTACAAAATCATTACAATAAACTTGTAATGCTTCAGAGCATGTAGTTTTGTCTTTTTTATCCATAGTAACTTTCATAGATTTTGCAAACCAAAATCTTGACAACTTTAGAAGTTTCATTCATTTACAAAAAAGTTCTTTGTTGTTCTTGTATTTGTTCATTTATGAAATCTGTGATCTTCCAATGGCCCACCTCCATGTGTGTGCCCTTTTTCGAAGCCCTGTCTGCTTCTTCATTTCTTTCCCTGTAGACATGTTGACTGGAAAAAGAATAAAAAACTTTCTTCATTCTTTTTATGTCTTTCAAAATATTGGCAAGTCTGATATTGTTGCATCTTTGAGTCCCATTTATCTAGTTTATTGCATTTTCTGAGTCTCCAAAAACTGTTAACTTTTTGCAAGCTTTTTCTAGTGCAAAGGCCATGAGTAGTTTGAGGCTCATTAATTCAACATAATTATTTGTTCCATTTCCAGTCCAGATGTTAAGGTGTAGTAGTGTGTGTCTGATAAGTATAGTAAACCTCCTCCTCCACAGGTGTATTGTTGGGATGCTCCGTCAAAAAAACCTCAATGTGATGATTTTTCAATTATTACTTCTTTTATCAATCTATTCTTGGTTCTTTATTTCGATGGAATGGAGGAGAAGATTGCCAAACTATTTAGTGAGTTTTTTGGATCTATAGTCACCTCATTATAGATGACTTCATTTATTTCTAGCCAAACTCCCCATGTGATCAGCAAAGGGATTAATCTCTAACTTTTGTAAGAAGGGTTTTCCCACCAGTTCTTCTAGGCTTGTTCTAAGGTGTGGCCTTCCCGCCGGAAAAAGAACTTCAGAGTACCTGAAATTTCTATCCAGACCATATTTAGGTATGAGCATTCAAGAAAAAGGTGTTGTGCCATTTCTCCCTCATATTTGCACAATGAGCATCTACCTGGTTACATACATGCATACATACATATATAGATAGATAAATAAATGCACACACATTAAATAAAAAATAATTTCCGTAGTTTATACCAATTTGTTTTGCTTAAAAAAAAGTAAAAAAGTAAAAAATATATAATGTTTTGTTATTTTTTTGTTGTAAACAATCTTCATTAGATTTTTAAGGTTTAACCATGACTAAATTAATTTTCTAACGAATCAACAAGCATTATTATTATTATTCTAATTATCCAAAATATGATTTTTTTAATTAAATATTATACATATATGGTTAAATTATAATGTTTTGTAACCACTATACATTAGCTCCATGGAAACAAAAAAAATTCAACCCACAAAAACAAAGTTACACTACATTGTTCCACTAATAAAAATAAAATCAAATGAAAATCTACCTATAATATTATTAACCACCTCCAAATTTAATTATATATATATATATATATATATATATATATATATATAACCAAATTGTATTCTTTATTGTCATAATGCATATTAGGATGAGATGGTCCTCTATTAACTTATAAGAAGGTATTGGTAAGATCATGATAAATTTGGGTAAGGTTGAGGCATTTTTATTATTAAGGTGATTATTATTAAAAAAAAAATCATTAAACATAGAGCTCATAGCAATGAGTTGCAATCAATCTTAGTTGACCAATATTTAGGTCAATAGAATATCCCTTTCCTTTATTATTATATATCTTAGCATTAAAACCAATTATTTTGGAAGTAGTTTGTCACATTGTCACAAAGCTTCCCATCAACAGATACAATTACTACATCCATATTTGACCAATTTTGGGGGGGCATTCATGGACTTGGTCAGTATTTTATTCTTTTCGAGGTCAATTGTGGTCATAATGAAATCATCGTTGCAAATATGGTGTTGCATGAAAAATGTGACAGTGGATATCGACTACTTTTGATAAATGTTAGCCCACTGGAAAAGTGTTCTTTCTTTGTGGGGGGGTCTCACTAGATGCTTCTTCAAGGTACTCTTAACAACTAGGTTGGAACTCCTCTCAATCATGATGTAATTAGGATGATGGTAAAGATTCTGATGAGATAATAGGGATCAAGATATAGCTGGAATCCCCCTTATATGGATAAATTTCCACCAGTTCCTTTCTTCATCTGGGAAAACAAAGAGATTTCCATATGAAGTAAGATTAGACCACTAAAATGCCCATTGTCTATCTTGGAAAACAAATTTCTTATCACTCGAAGTATAGATGGATTAAACCACTTGTCGGAATTATGACAACAATTAATTATGGTAACAATACAAATTTATTGATAGTAAATATGTGGTAGTTCATATAACGAAGGAATCGCGAACCGGTGTAACCAAATCAAGTTCTTGAACTGATGTAAACAATCTAACCTATATGGTATATATCCATGAAAATTTGAGAGGCACTGTAATGTTATAAGCCCATATTAAATAATGAGACATACCAATACCTTACCTTGTGGATGTTTCCTTGACACACCATTAGGGTTTTACCACTTTTACCACTTAAATTTCATGTGTTAATTTGTTTTTGTCTATATTGCCATATTTCTTACATTTAATATGTTTTTCGAGCTCTTGAAAACCAACCAGTGGTATTAGAGTGAAGGTGAAGAAATTCGAATCGAAAAGGTGAAGAAATTTTAATCGATGGAGGAAGGGATGAGTTTGTTTGTGACACAAAGCATTGGTCAAGCAACGGGATGAGCGACATACAAAACCCTATTTGTCATTTGAGTTCGATTAGAACTCGAGGAGAACTCGACTCTAACTGCCATTCGAGTTTTTTGAAGGTACTCGTGGAGAAACTGAGGAGAAGAAAGTCATTTATAAAGAATTACGTTGGTTTGTTAAATGTGTGAAGAGAAGAAGCCGTAAAAGGGATTTTGTATGGTTATTGGTTCGTTGTGTGTGCAGAGAAGCCGGTTTGATGGTCGTTTTGCACGCAGAGACGAGCAATGGAGGAGCTACTAGATTCTTTCTTTTCCACGTGTAATTGGAAGCGCAGAGTTTGGGTTAAAACCCTAGGATTTACACGATTCAATTTATCTTGCCGTTATTTTGGGTTCATAATATAAAAATCAGAGGTTGTTTGAACCGGTCCGCTCTGAAAGAAATATTTTTTAAAGAAGGTTTTTTCTTCAAGAAATATTGAACGGATCCGTTGTGAAAGAAATAATTTTTAAAGAAGGTTTTTTCTTCAAGAAATATTGAACAATTCGTTGTGAAAGAAATAATTTTTTTAAAGAAGGTTTTTTCTTTAAGAAATATTGAAACGAAAATTTCGTTGTGAAGAAATATTGAAACAAAAAGTGTATGCTTTATATGTAAAGAAATATATTTAAAGAGGAATATTTTTTGTTTTGTATTAAAACCTTATTTAAGCGGGTGGAGTCTTTAAAGTATTTGTGGAAATTAAATTTGGATATTCATGGAGTTTTTTCAAAAAACAAATTGATTTTTTTGGAGTAAAAAAAAATAATCAAATTGATATTTGGAGTAAAAAAAATGTTTTGTTTGTAGAATTAATGGCAAAGGTGACAAGTGCGAAATTCTAGATTGAAAAATTCAATGGTAAAAATAATTTTGAATTGTGGAAACTTAAAATGTGAGATTTGTTAGAACAACAAAGGTTGCATAAGGTTTTAGACAGCAAGAGAAAAAGACTTGCATCTATGACCAATGAAGAGTGGGAAGACTTGGATCCCATAGCCCTTAGCACAATTCAATTATGTCTTGTTGATGATGTCTTGTTTAACATTATTGGAGAAGAAACAACAGCAGGATTATGCAGCAGGATGAAAAGTCTTTATACGACAAAGTCCTTGACGAATCATATCTATTTGAAGAGACAACTATACAGTTTAAAAATGATAGAAGGTACAAAAATCATAGATCATTTGAATATGATTAATACTCTTATTTTCCATTTGAATAGTATGGATGTTAAACCTGATGATGAAAATAAGGTTGTTACATTGTTATGTTCATGTCCTGAAACTTGGGATCATCTAGTTACTTACATTAGCTTTAGTACAACTGAGACTCTTGAATCTGAAACTTTTGTTGGAGCTCTATTGTCTAAGGAGGTGTGAAGAAAATCAAGTCTTGAAACCTCCACACCAGAAGCATTGGTGGCTAGAGGTCAATCCAAAAAAAGGGGAGAAGATTCGAGTAGAACATCCAAGGCTAATTCAACAAGAAGAAAGGGTAAGGATTGTTCGAAGTTGCAGGAATCCAAGGAAGACTCCAAATCGAAGGAAAATCCAGTTGAATTGGGTCGAGGTATGATTGATGAAGTCTTGTCTATTAGAAATGTCTTTGAATACTAATAAGAATGGCTTTTAGACTTTGGTTCCTCACATCATATTTTCCCAAATTGAAATTGGTTTACTTATTGTCAAGTGATAGTGGAGTTGTTCTTATGGGTAATGATAATATTGTAAGACTATCGAGGTTGGAAGTGTCAAAATCAAAATGTTTGATGGGGTTATAAGGACATTAACTAATGTTAGAGATGTTTGTGAACTAACGGAAAAAATTATTTCTCTAGGAGTGTTAGATTCTAGTGGTCATGAGTTTACAAGTCGAGGTGGAGAACTACAAGTATTTAAGGGTAGATTGATGGCTATGAAGGGAAAGAAGTTTGGAAATCTGTATATGCTGGAAGGAAAAAATGAAACAAGTGAAGTTGTGATGGTATATAAGAAAGAAAGTGCACCTACTTGTTTATGGCATCATCAACATGGCAATATGAACAAGAAAGGGTTGGGGTTGCAAATATCATTAAGCAATAAGTTATTTTTAGACTTTCAATCTTTGAATTTATGCAAGTTTTATATCTCTGTTGAATACAATGATGCGGTTAACGGATGTAGACTCTACCCACATAATCATCACTAACAGAGATATGTACATGGAATAATCAGTAATTGTAATATCCCTAGGCAGAACCCAATTATAAATGTAAATGAATATGTACTTAATTTGGTGAGTTGTTTGATATCATTTTTGTATGCACCTTTCATGGCATAGTGCATGCATATACTACGCAGTAAAATGATGAAGTGTGCACATTCCAGGATACCACACACATCAACTTAAGTGCGCGTGATTTTGAGGCCAAGCAGCCTTTGTGTATATGTTGTGTTTTATAGGCTGGTGAGCCAGTTATTATAAGCTAGGATGCTTATGTTTTGAATTAGGCCAGAGAGCCTAGATGTTGAAGGCGAGTGAACCTATTTTTGTATATGTCTCATCATTAATATAAATACATCGTTGCGTGCAGATCGACCATGATAAAAGAGTATGGGGAACTAAACTCCACTAGTTAAGGAAAGGGGGGGGGTAAAATTAAGGAAAAGGGGCTAAGATAGGGAGCTTAAGCCAAAAAGGAATATTATATTAATATTTCTTAAAGGATAAAGTATGGATAATTATTTTATCCTAAGTTCTAAAGATGGGGACAAGTGGGCCAAAGTAGCTCCCAACATGAAAAGTGTCAAGTTGGGGACATGCATACATATTGTTTGGACTTAGTTCATTTCTCATCATTACTTCCATCATTCAATCATCCATTGAGCCATACCATGAGAATTCACTCACACAGTAAGCTATCCTTCGTACCTTCATGATTGTACCTGAACATGTATCCATAGCCATACCTGTTTGTGTACCTGGTTATCTTGGGAGCTGGACTAAAGAAGCGGGTTGTCAGGCCCATGGGAGATTGATAATGCGAGTTGTCAGGCCCGTGAGCAATTTCTCTCTGGGTGAGAGAATTGCTAGGAATTGATTTCCTGAGGGTGCTAAACTATAGCTACAGGACTCTGAGACTTCATGTCTGGCTTGTTGTTGAAGCTCTAGAAGGGAAGCGGGGAAACCGAAGGACTGTTGAGTAGAGAAGGGGCACACTTCTTGGGGTGGTACATGCATGTGGGGAATGAGAGACTATAGGTTGTTAGTTTGAGTTGGCACCTGTGAAGGAGTCTTTCATGTTGTCTATGATCCATTAACCTAGTTAGGAACCCCTTACCCAGGTGGAGTTTAGTCCTAGCTCAGGGGTGACACACTACTGAGAGTGATGAGCGGTGTGGTCTAAGGCTGGGAGGTTCGTGGAAGGTTTGCACGCAGTTGGTGATATTCGTACAAAGATAAGTGTCAATTGTGTGATAAATTTGCATGCTACATTATTATTTACGTGTTTATTTTTATGGGTTTATCCTATGTGTGGTTATCATTGTTTGTATATTTATGGGTATTTCATGTATATGCTGCATGTATACATTTATTGTTATTTCAATATGAATCAGTGCATTTACAAATGTAT
>ML799760.1:22969-40368 GCA_009831015.1 Picea engelmannii
ATATATATCCGTAAGAGTTCTATGTGTATATATTTTAATTGCATGCAGTTCAAAAAAATTATGTGGCATACTTAGTTGGATGCTGGGTATGTTACAGTATGTTGAGAAGAAAATGAAAGTGTTTTTTGGAGTATCATGGACCGACATGGGTGGCCGAGGATGTTACAATATGGTATTAGAGCTTCAGTTTTCAACACTGAGCCTGTATGGGCCGAGCAAGTTGATTTGAAGAGAAATATCACAGAGGTTTTATTTCGAGGTGGCTAAATTTCAAGTTGCAAAATGTCCATGGAAAAAAGTAACAACAATTGTGTGGTATTGGGAAAAAGCCTCAATTTCTGTTGTTAAATTCATTGAGAAAATTGAGAAATTTGGCCATGTGGTGAGATATTCTTGATTTAATACTTGTTCTAGCAATTCAAACCAGGAATTGGTCGAATTTGAAGTTACAGTGAAGCCATGACAGTTGGAGCGATATTAGTAATTAAAATTCTCAATTCGTGACTTGAGTTTGGGAAAAATTCGTTCTAGAAATGTCAAACCTCAACGATTTGTTGTGGCAAAGGTTTAATTGGTGTTATTGGGGCGAAATTCAACAAATTTCATAGTTGCAGAATGACTATGGTAGAAATTGGGAAAACGTTAAGAAAAATCTCCAATTTCTATAGCAGAATTCACGAGGAATTGATGCACATAAAAATGAATGTGTGCAGGTGGGTGCACTAGAAAGGCATGATGCACAGTTAAAAGCTTTTGATATGCAACTTTTGGCACCACATGAAAAAATATTGGCATGTTGGTGCTCGTGCTAAATTTTGGCACCGCGTGGAAAAATGTTGACGTGCTAGTGCTCGTGCTAAATTTTGGCACCGCGCGTAAATATGTTGGCGTGCTAGTGCACGCGCTAAATTTTGGCGTCCCGCGGAAAAATGTTGGTGTGCGGGAGCACGCACTAAATTTTGGCGTAATGCGGAAAAATGTTGGTGTGCAGGTGCACACGCTAAATTTAGCATTGAATTGTGTGCATACGCATAAAAAAGTGTGTGCAGTGTGCACACACATAATAATGTCATTCGTGGTGTGCGCAGTATTGGCAGAGCACAGAGGAGTTTGGTTGGTGCACGCACAATGTGGGTATATGTTATCACGCGATAATTTAGTTAATGGTGCACACATAGTATTGGTGCATGGTAGGGGCGTGCTAAACTTTGGCATGGTGCAACGCGTAGAGTGAAATGCACGCGGAATATCAGTGTGCGATACAAAAATTATGCGCAACAGGTAATAATGCAAGAACCAAAACAGCACGCGGTGGAAATTGGCACGTGACACAAAAGTAGGGCACGCCAGTTATTGGCGCGACAGAGAAGTGATACACGGTATTTATAGATGCGTGGAGCATGATTTATGTTGTGGTGTTGATGCGGATGTTATATATGGGTGTACAGGTTGAATTTTTTGCACGCGAATTCATTTGGATGGTGAACAACAGCGAAAAACCAACGAATTTCCACAACATTTTATATTGTTTGGACGACATCTTTTTGCAACGTGTTTTTGAGGCCCTTAAGAGCGTTTTTAGCTAGTCAAAAACCATGAGAACATAGTATACCAAATAAAATAGCTCGGAGAGAGTTTTCTAATGTTGTAAACCGTTTTTCAAATGGAGCTTTTATGAGAAAATTACAACACAAACAGTGGAGAGTAAATTTTAAGACCCATCTAACTTCAAAGAGCCATAACGTTTTGCTCCGGAATCAGATTGAGGCACAGGAGCAGTTAATGGAAATATATTGAACCATAGAATACATTCCTAGAGATGAATTAAATATATGGGCATGATAAAAGTGTTTAATATGGAAAAGAAGGTAACTGCATCATTCCATACCAAAAACACGAATTGGCCTAGAACTTTAGCAGGCTGTAACTAGCAGCCCGGAACCCAGAAAAAAAAAAAAAAAGTAAAACTTGGACAGAGTGTCCAGAATATGTATATGAAGAAACCCAATTGAGCACCTACGAAAAATCCAATGGAGTAGGTGCAAAAATGCATAATTACAGCGCAAAGTTGCACCAAGTTGAAGTGTGAACAGAAAAATTAATGGACAATTTTCAAATAACCATAATGTTTTGCTCAAGACTCAGAATTGAGCATGGGAGCAGGTGTTGGAAAGGTCTCGAATAGTAGAATATAATTATTCACCCAAAAAATTGATCTGGGCATTCAATTTTCCATGGAATAAAAATGAATAATTATGATATATTATTGAACCAAAATGGTTCATATTTTCATGAAATTGTTGAAACAGATAGTTTGACAAAGTTTTGTTGGCTGAACATTTTGCAGAGTTAACAACAAATAGATCAGATCGAGATTAGCATAGAGTCTAGAGGAATGGAATATGCACAGGGGACTTACAGTAAAGAATATGAGATCAAAGGGATGGATGTCCATTTGGTCATTGAATGATCAAACTCTAATGAACATGGAGAAGGAAGAGATGAAAACATGAATATGGTAGAGACCATTAAAAATTTGCAGAGAGATGTCCAAAAACATAAAGCTGATAATGAAAGGCTTATGAGAGTGAAGGAGCAACAAAAGGACTTCAACATGAAGCTAATGCAGAGCTTGAATATAATAGAAAATAAATTGGATAAGGAGAGTGGCTCAAGCAAATTAGGAAGTCATAGGCCTCCTGATGAGAAAAGAAGAACAATAAGTGCTAGAAGACATCTCCATCAGTCCCCGAGGCATTCCAATAAGAAGTAAAATAGTATCTCAAGTCCATGCCCTGTCCGGAAGCATAAGAGGTATGGGGTGGATGAGATACGAGGAGAAATGAACAAAATCAAACCGCCTACATTTGATGGTGAGCACAAAAAGGATGAAGATGCAAAAACATGGTTGTTAGGCATGAGAAAGTATTTTCAATTGCATAATTATTATTCTCATGCAGAAGGTAGAATTTCCATATATCAACTCAAGGGAAAGGCATCCATGTGGTGGGGTCATCTTGTGCAGGTGCAACACATTAAAAAGAAAAGTGTTACTTGGAGGGAATTCAAGAATTATTTTGAGAAGAAATACTTGACTAAGAGATACTATGACAAGAAAATGAAAGAGTTCTTTGAACTCAATCTTGGGAGTACGACCATAGTTGAATATGAAAGAAGGTTTTTAGAACTGTTGAAGTATGTCTCTTTCATCAAGGATGAGACAGTTAAGATTTAGAGGTATTTGAGTGGAATGCCATCACTCATCAGTGACAAAATAAAAAATATAGTATGATGATCCCAAGACATTGGAGGAGACCATAAGGCGAGATAAATGCCTATATGATCAACAAAAATCAAGGCCAACTTTCCAAAAAGCTTGGGAAGAAAAAAAGAAATTCAAGATGGATAAGAGGAAGAAGCGAACTAAGCCACCATTCTTCAGAAATAATACTCAGGGACAACCAACTTCTAGAGAACCCAGAATGATTGAGACAGGGGGTCAAAGGCCAAGGTAGCCACCTATTCAATGTTGGAGTTGTAAAGGAGATCATATGTTCAGAGATTGTCTCCACAGAGGTGAAAAAGTGAGGATTTTTCACAATGTACAACAAGTTGAAATAGTGGAGGACATGGGAAGAAATATACCAAGGATCTATGCAGCCCTGGACAAAAAGAAAGCAGAGTATTAGTCACATATGATTGAAGTGGAAGGTATGATCAATAACCAAACCATTGTTATTTTAATTGATTCAAGAGCTAGTCATAGTTATATAGATCCTAAGATGGTGGAAATTTTGCATTTGCCAAGAAGAAAGCATCGAAAATCTCAGTTGGTGTAGCTGGCTACCAGAGCCAAAAGAAAAGTTAATGAAATGGTGAAGTCATGTCTTATGGACATGAATGGACTGAACACCAGGGAAGATTTGAACATCAGGTTGTATCTTCTACTTTCATTTAATATAATATAGCGGCATGTCCCTTTCCCATAAAATCACTCTTATTTTATAACATAACTCCTTGATCATATGCATACGTTGACATTGAATATACTTTGCTATCTTCACTTTGGTTGGTTTTTGTTGTCTTGGACCTGACGTCACAAGAACACTGGAGTGAAGCGAGAGAAACAGAGGCCTAAAGAAGCGATATAAAGGTACGTCACTCGTTCCTTCTTATTGGTAGATTCAATTACTACAACTTAGGGAAAGAGTCATGTCCTGTCCTGTTTTGTTCTAGATCCAGGTGGATCTAGGGATATCTATTAGTGCCCGCACCTACCGATTTGACCGATAACAAAATTGGTGACTCCACTGGGGATACAACCCATTTTTAGTGGTTTTTTCTTGGCCATTTGCTCTTAACCTAACATTTTTCATTCCCATCAATCTTTGAGTCTTGAGGAGACCCTTACAGACTCCCTGGATCCAGAAGTTCCCTCAGAAGTTTTGTCATTTTTCCAAAATTTGCTTGATTACAGACCTTCTCGCACTGCACCCTTCTGTAGCCTGCGAGAACTACTAAAGTTCACACCCTGTTGCTAAGTTCAGTGCAAACTTCTCACATTCTACTTGTGTCTATCCTACGAGAATCCTTGATTCTCGCACTGTACCACACTTCCAGCCTACGAACCCACTTGCAAAAATTTTGGATGAAGTCTTTTGTGTCCTTAGATGCCCAGATTTTTTTGTGTGTCTAGGAAGAACTTCTCTGGCTAGTGATTGAATGTTTCTTGACTTCAAATCTCGTGAATGATTAAGCTCTTCTCGATCATGTTTTCTCAATTTTTACCTCTTGACCTTTTCGCAACTAGGGTATAATCTTCGGTTTTGAAATCCGAGTGCTTGTTTGGTTGGGAGCCTTTGATTGGTTTAAAAGTTGAGATCAATTATTCTTTTCAATTGCTTATTACTTGGAAAATTGTTACCCATGTGCATTTGAAGAGACTGGTCTTGTCAGTTTGTTATTTTTGTCTTCATTGAAAGATTGGTTTGGGTGTTTGTTGTGTATTTATTTTTCGTTGGTTGCTTATTTTTTTCTTAGTTCCACCTCTGTTGTTTGGTCAGAGTCTCACACAACATTGGTTTCATTTTTGTCTCCTTTTGAGTAACAACAACTTTTAATAACATTGCGCAATTTTAAAATCCAAGTAGTAACTTTTTCTAGGACTATTTTACACCAACATTAGCTAGGCTAGGGCTGTGGAATAGGCAGTGAGACATACTCTCCAAAGAACAAAACACACGATAGCATCTTGTGATAAGGATTGTCAAATTTCATTTGCATCATTTTGTCCTAGGAATCCCTTCTCACACAAGGGTCAAACTCAAGGTCGCATTGAGATTGACAAAGTTACTCACCCTGCTTTGTTGATATCGGTGTAGATATTGCACGTATTACGGGGATCACTTGAAGGTATACCCACAATGATGAGTGGAAGTCTCTCAAGCTGATTTCGGGCTAGATACCCTGCCCTTGCGTGTGGATCGGACTGTCGAATATTCCCCCAAGCATTATTTGTGTTGGTGGTAACCTTAGTATCCTACCTTCTTAGGGTCTTACACAAGGTGAATGTGAAGGGGAAAGTCTTCACAGTACCTGGAATCGATGTTGGCCAAACTCACTCGGGCTCCTTGGAGGGTATACCCATGATTATGTGTGGGAGCTTGCATCGGGGTGTAAGTCCGTTAAGCAGGTCGTCAACGTAACTTTTCCACCCTAACCCAGCCCCTTCTTGTCTCGTCATCGCGACATTGGATTTCATCACCAACTAGCGACTTCAGAATTGGAAGGTCTTGTTTGTTTGGTTTTGCTTCCTAGATTTTACTAACGCATGCTATTTGTTTACCCAAGTTGGCCATAGAATTTATTTTTTAAGATTCTAACTTGATCACAATTGACCCTCCACGTCGTGCACGTAGAATGCAAGGCCTACCCCCAGAATATCTAGAAGGTTCTCAACCCTTGCCTACCAACTCACTGGAGGGATCTCCTCAACAGAGTGAAGTCCAAGATGTCGCCACTCCACAAGTGGAAAGAACTAACTCTTTAGAACGGTTTCGAATTGCCAATTCTCGAGAGGACTTCCGACTTCCTACTGACTCTGAGAGATGTATTATTCGAGTGACTTATTCGAGTGAATTATTCCTAAGATCTAGTTGTTCAGTCTTCTGGATCACCAACTAGACCTTTCATAGGACCTCAGGGTCAAGATCCTTTTTGGAATATTGGAATTTTTATATGGGATCTCTTTGGCTTAGGAGTAGGTGTTGATATCACTGTCGCACCTAAGCTACCCGAAACATCTGATCCAGGCACAATACCTTTTACTACTGCATATTATTTTCCTGGTACAGACACTCCACTACCAGCTAACCACATCTTGACTCTCCCTCTACAAACAATCCATTACACAATGATCTTGGATACTACAAATCCTCACACCAGGATTACAACGCCTGGTCAAGCCCCCATTGGCACACCGCTTTTGCCTAGAAACACCCCACCACTTCCACCCCGATATCATGCATTGAATGCTTCTATTTCCCCTCCTACACAAATCTCATCCGGGACTCCTGGCGGTTCCACTCCTTCTGGGCACCATCTTCCTGGTTTCATTCCAACACTTCCTCCACCCCCTTTCATAGGACCTCTTCCATCCTCTATTGGAGGCACTAATCGTAGTGGCACCATCCCATCTTTCACACCTAATTACCAAATTCCTGTTGGTGGATAATTTCACCAAGGAGGCCAAACTCAACCCCCTTTTGCAGGACAGATCCCAACCGAGACACAACACCCGATTGGGGGGCAACCCCCACCAACCCCACCCTATGGAAAAAACACACCTCCATCCTTGGCCCAGTATTGGAATCATCTTATACAACATAATCCTCACTCGACTGGGAGGCAACAACCTCAAGTTAGCTCTGTCATACCCCCTAGTATAGGCCAACCCTATCCAGGTACATATAATCCTATTTGGGGCTTGAATTCTCAACCCCATGCCCCTGTTCAAGGGTACAACCCTATGAATTACTTGCTTCCACACCAACAACCAAATCTTCCTAGATCTTCGCATTATATGCAGACTACTTATGGTCCCACTAGTTTACCGATGGGACTCCCTCCCTAAAGTCACCAGTACCCGCATGTGAATAGAAAGTTACCTTTCTTAGCCACACTGGACCTCCCGGATATGTCAAGGATTTTAAATGATCCAATCCGTCACTCTCCTCAATGGCCCGCCATACCGACCAAACTACCATCCAACATCCCTAAATTCGATGGCAAACTGGGAAAGGACCCGAACAATCATGTAATGAATTTTCACCTTTGGTGTTCATCCAACTCCTTGATGGATGACTCTATTCGTTTACGCCTTTTTCAGTGAACCCTCACAAGTTCCACTGTGAAGTGGTATATAGAATTACCACGAGGATTCTTCATCGACTTCAACACCCTTGCTATGGATTTCCTCACCCACTACCAGTTACTGATTCGCTATGAAACGGGAACCGAGATTTTGAGTTCTTTCAAACAAACTAAGGCCACTCATATCTCTGATCACATTCATGAGTGGCGAAGGAGACAACGTCTCATCAAACTCGAACTTCCCGATCAGTTGCTGGCAGAGTGGTTCACGAAATCATTTGTGAACGACATCGCTCGTGACATTGTCATGCGTGGAGTTGTCATCGAAGAACAGGCAATCAGTCATGCCCAATACCTAGACCTCATTTACTCACAAACAGGTACTCTTTATGAATTACTCCCTGACGCACTTCGTCCTTTTACTTCTGCTACTTCAACCAATCCCACTGCTTCTCATGCAGTTGACGGTGTGATTGGCACTTTCCATGCCCAACCGCATTCTGTCTAGACCTCTGGAAACAACCCCAAACCCATTTCTTCTAATGTTCAAAATGCTTTGTCTCCTACCCCTCCCACCGGCAAGACTTCTGAGGTAAATTATGTTCAATCTACCCCCACCGACAAAAATAAATCCAAAAAAGGAAAGGGTAAAAACAAGGAGGATAAAAATAATCCTCAAACTGAGAAAACCAAAACCCCGCCTGTTGACGATAGGGATAAGCGCAAACCCCGATACCCTTGTCTTATCTGTAGTGATGATCACTACACTAAGGATTGTCCATGAGGAGCCAAGGTTAATAAGTTCCTTCAAGGGACCACAAAACCCCCCACTCTAGTCGTATTGTCACAACCCTTCCCGTCTCAACAACAGGCCCAATTGGTCATTCATGACCAACCTTCCCCCTCCAATACATCCTATGTCTTAATGTGTATAGGTGATTCAAAGAACAATGACATCACACTTATCTCTCAAGCCAAAGATTATTCTTCCTCCAAAGAGAAGGTCGATGTAATACCTCCTTCGGTGGTCCAACCATCTCCCACGACTCCACCTACCAACGGTCCTCTTCATCTCGAACGACCGAGCCTAGACACAGTTCTTCACCCTCCTCTAAAGGGTGTCATTCAGAAATCATCTTTCAATCCTCATGCACGTGCTGCCCAGAACTACAGTATTGTTGAAGATCTAGCCCAAGCACATTCCACGATATCAGCCCTTGAAGACCTTCAAAGTTGTCCTATACAACGAAAGGCAATGTTAAAAGATATTGGTGTAATTGACCCTATGGATATGAATTTAATAATTTTTGACTTGGAAGATCACATTCCAAGGTTACCCCCTCAACTCGTATTCCAAATACAAGTTATTGTCTCCGACAAAAACATTTGTAGGACAGTTATTGATGAGGGTGCCTCAACATGTGTCATGTTTGTTACCTGCTGGAAAGCCATCGACTCTCCTCCTTTGACTGAATCCCACAACATGCTCAAAGTCTTCAATGGCTCTGGTTTTAAGCCTTACGGTGCCCTCCCTTCATTGCCTATTACGTTAGAAGGAAAAATGGTCCAAGTTGAAGAGGAGGTCTTTGACGCTCCTCTCGATTACAACCTTCTACTTGGTCGTAGCTGGATTGATTCCATACGTGCAGTTGTGTCGACTCTTTTCTGTGTTGTGCATTTCCCACATCAAGGAAAAGTAGTGACTATCGACCAATTGGCCTTCTTCCACTCCGATACACGTACCAGCAACATACCGTTCATTGCCAAACCCCCCCCGGATATGAGAACGTCGATGTGGGTCTTATTAAAGATTCCTCATTAATGGGTACTTTCCCCATACCACCACCTGATGTTTCACATCCATTTGTTGCCTCAATCAACATGATCTCCACCTATTTTCATGGGACCCCCGCGTCTCATGACCCATGGATGGTACCCAACCGCGACGATCATCTTCGTTATGGCGATGAAATGCCTTTGAGTCCAGTCGAATCCACTTATCAAGCCATTCAATCGAAAACCCTTTCTACCCCCTCTCTTGGTCATTTATCTCCAGATCCATTCCATGTCATTTTTCCCACGGATAAGATGATTATGTCTGTTATGTCCATGGAAGACACCCCTTGGGACGATGGACATCATCGTTCCATCCTCTTCCTGGAACAACACACCATCGAGGGTTACCAATGGATCTCAACCCCGTCAACCATTGTCGTCATTTCTACCGTTCCTGAGTCTACACATGATTTGTTCTACAAAGGGAACTTAACTAATATCTCACCCACCATACCCCTTGACATATCCATAAAACCTGGAATTGTTGAAAATGTGCATATCGGAGCTTCGTGTTCCCATGACAAAGTTGTCGCCTACAAGTCTCTTTTCCAAGAATTTCGTGACGTCTTCGCCTGGAGCTATGACGAAATGTCAGGTATTGACCTCGACATTGTGATACATGAGCTTAAGACATACCTGGATGCTAAATCCATCCAGCAATGACTTCGTCCAGTCCACCCACATAAAGCAGCCACTATTAAGCTTGAAGTTGAGAAAATTCTTAAGGCTGGCTTCATTTACCCGGTGGCTCTAACTGACTGGGTTTCCAATCTTATTCCAATCGACAAGAAACAAGGCACAATCTACGTATGCATTGATTATATGGACATTAATAAATCTTGTCCTAAAGACAACTTTCCTACCCCCTTCATTGACCAGATCGTCGACGATTGTGTCGGAAGCGAAATCTTCTCTCTGATGGATGGTTTCTCCTGATATAATCAAATCAATATCATACTAGCAGATCAACACAAAACCACTTTTATTTGTCCTTGGGGCACTTTCACCTATCGGAAACTCCCATTCAGTTTAAAGAATGTCGGTGCAACTTTTCAATGTGCTATGTCTTATGCCTTTCATGACATAAAGCACATTGTGCAGCCGTATCTCGACAACTTACCCGCTCATTCCATGCACTGTGTAGATCATCCAATACACCTTCGTGCCATTTTCCTTCGATGTCGGTTTTACCATATACGCTTGAATCCCCACAAATATGTTTCTGCATAGAATCTGGCCGACTTCTGAGCTTTATTGTTTCACGTCAAGGGATCAAGGTAGATCCTTTGAAAGTCGAGGTGATTCTCAATCTCCATCCTCCTTCCTCACTTTGCCAATTACAAAGTTTGCAAGGGAAGGCAAACTTTCTCCATCATTTCATCCCAAACTATGCTGAGCTAACTCTTGGATTTACGCGACTGCTCAAGAAAGGTTCTGAGTTCATATGGGATACCACTGCCAACAAAGATTTTGAAGTTTTGAAACTATCTTTGACATGTACCCCACTACTCTCCCCACCTAATTACAGTCGGGATTATTTCCTTTACCTCACAGCCTCAGATTATACCATCGCTATGGTTCTCATCTAGGAGGATGATTCTTATGATGAACATGTCATTTATTACTTGATTCGAAGTCTCACGACTATCGAAACCAAGTATTTACATGTTGAAAAACTGGCCTTGGAAGCCATCCAAGTTGTTCAACGCTTCTGGCACTATATCCTCTCTCGCAAGACTACGGTAATTTCTAACTTCAACCCTATGCAACACATTCTTACACGCCAATTTCTAGGGGGGAAATACTCCAAATGGATCGTAATACTCCAGGAGTTTGACTTAGAATTTGAATGCGCTAAGTCCAAGAAATCCTTGGTGTTTTCCGAGTTGATATGCCGATTCATTACCCGATGAATCCCTTTTCCTGATTAGTTCCAATGACCTTTGGTACGGAGATATCATCATATATCTCCAGACCCAGACTTTCCATCGAATACGCTACCAAGCCCATCAGTATATTATCCTCGGTGATACTCTTTATCATCATGGGATTGACTCCATTTTTCGACGTTGCCTCACATTTGACGAAGCCAAGAAAGCCCTCAATGACTGCCATTTTGGAGCCTGTGGTGGTCACATGTCTGGGTATGCTACTACCCAGAAGATCTTATGGGAAGGGTATTTTTGGCCTTCTTTATTCAACAATTGTATCGTTGCTGTCCAAAAATGACACGCTTGCCATACCTACAACAATAAAATACGATCACACCCTGCTCCTCTACACCCTGTGGTCTCCGTTGGTCCTTTTGCAAAATGGGGTATCGATTTCATGACATGTCACCCTCACTCGGCCGGGGGGCATGGATACATTATTGTAGCCGTAGATTATTTTACAAAATAGTTCGATGCAATGCCAACATTCGACAATACAGGAAGGACTGCAGCATTATTCATATTCAATCACATCATTGCTCATTTTGGTGTTCCTCAGGCTATCATTACTGATCACGGTAGCCACTTTAGAAACTTCATGATGTCTGAACTCACTGAAAAGTTGGGTCTTTGCCATGAAAACTCAACACCCTATTAACCACAAGCCAACGACCAAGTTGAAGAAATAAACAAGGTCCTCATTACCATGCTCCGACGAATGATAGGGATTCACAAAATGAGTTGGCACATGATGTTTTTTTCAACATTGTGGGATTACCGGACATCCGTTAAGTCTGCTACAGGGTTTACACCATTCTAGTTAGTTTATGGTCTAGAAGCCATCTTGTTGATTGAATGTGAGATACCCTCCCTATAACTAGCCGTCAAACTTCTCCCAAACACTTCTGCCGAAGAAGAACATGTGTTGTATCTCATGCAATTAGATGAAACCCGTCATGATGCCACCCTGGTTATAGAAGCCCAGAAGAAACGCGTCAAAGCCCAATACGACAAACACGTCAGGCCGGGCATTTTCTCCGAAGGTGATCTAGTTCTTCTTTATGAATAAGATCGGGATATGCTAGGAGTTGGAAAATTTGAAGCTATGTGGTGAGGCCTTTATATCGTCCAACAAGTTTTGGAGAAAGGATCTTACAAATTGGTATACTATGACGGTATCCCTTTGAGTGAACCTAGAAATGGGTTGTACTTAAAGAAGTACTATGCCTAAGATCACCTGTGCATAAGTGCTTGTATTTTATTGTATCATACTTTTTGTGTGTTACTGTAGTATGCTTTTTCGTTATTTGGTCTCTGCCCCCGACCGCTTATGTTACATTGTGCTTGGTTTCCATATGTTGGAGTCTTCGCTACCCCACATTGGCTTTGTCGATGGCGCTAGCCGTAGTACTCAGAACCTTGCTTCTGCTGCATGGGCAATTTACGCACCTACAAATGAACTTATCAGTTTGCGAGTTGTGTGCCTTGGTCGTGCGACCAATAATATTGCAGAATATAGCACCGTCGTCGAATTGTTGATTGATGCTATTTCGCTTGGTATATGCCACCTAGTTATACGACTCGATTCGCAGCTAGTAGTACTATAGCTAGGTAATGTTTATGCTATTCGAAGTCCTACTTTATTATGGGTATATTTACGAATTCACCTCTTGGAACATTATTTTGATTATATTGAGTATCACCACATTCCTAGATGTCTAAATACATTGATTGATGCATTAGATAACTATGTGTTAGACATAAATTTGGGCCATTTATAAACCAATCACACATTACATGTATAACACAACACAAGATAAGCTGGTAAGAGCCGTATATATGTATATAACAATCAAAAGTGTTTACAATTTTTTTATGTCCAAGGACTAAAATCTCAAAAATATGAAGCCCATGGCTTCTACAAAATAGCGTCATGGATGACGCTCACGATAACACACAACTACTCGGGCTACCCTACGAAGAAGTTGACTGATAGACTCGGACACACCCACAGTATGGCACTGGTAATGTCTAGGGATCTCCCCAATAGCCATATCTAGGATGTCAGTGGTCAACCCCTCCAAGTTCTGCTCCACTTCCTCGTAGTCTTCGGCATCCCATCTCGCTATTGGAGCCACCTCTCCTTGCCATTGAATAGGAGACTTTCCTAGAGGTCGATATGGCCCCACATCTGTGTCACCAAAAAAAGATTTTTTGATTAGTTCTTGGATAAACAAAAAAAAAATTAATATGATAAAACTTGCAAAAACATTTGAAAATAACAAAGTGTGTACTTCTTACCTAAATCGCCCCACTGAGCATCCTCAGGCAAAGCCAAATCCGGATCCCCTCGGAAATCCAAACCAGCGTATGTGTAGTCGTCAATCATCAACATCTAGGGCCGCAACCAGTCGAAAAATGAATCATTATACTTGATGATGGGCCCTGCTACATGTTTATCCATGAGGTTGCACCACCTCAGCATCCCCAGATCCTGTGGGGCCGATAAACCCCAATCAACCTGTAGTCTCAGCAGTGGGACCCTCTCGAGGAAGAAGGACACCAAAAGTGATATGTACCCAAACTGCTTCAAGTTACCCCTCCTGCACTTTGTCAATTGCCTCTTCATACTGCAGAGAATGACATCCGACCAATTGAAGACCCGAGGCTCTGTGCACTCTATGGCGTATTGGAAGTAGCTCTGGAGAGCCATGTGTGGAGCCACGCTCCCGGCCATGCGTGCTATAGTGAACAAGATGGTTCGCAAGGTCAATTCTTGGACCCCCCAAATAGAAACCTTGCCCTTGCTTCTTTCTGCCTTGGGAACATTGTATTGGTGACAATACTCACTCATAGGGAGTCCACCACCTTGGCCACCGGTCAAGCTAGCATGGTACCCATGTCGTGATAACCCTGTTAGAAAATAGATATCCTCGATATCTAGGGCCAACGTATGGAATCCCACATGAAATAACTGTTGGTCCACATCCCACATATGGACCAGGTATTCTAACAATCTGAGTTGGGCTCTCATGCCCGAAATCCTGAAGAATTTCAAGAGCCCACAGTCCCGGAGGGCAACGAATGTACCCGGGTCATTCTCAGCAATAGCATCGTCTTCCTCATTTTCTCTTTCTTGCCACTCCAGCATTGTGATGGTCAAACACCTGCAAAGGAGCCATGAGAGAAGATTTAGCAACTTGTTCCAAACTTTTGCATGATTTTTATTGGGCAAAACTTAACTTCAAAATCTAGGTTTCAACCCTCGTAGGTGATCCTTTGGTACATTGCGAGATTCTTGCAGGTACCCTAAAGGCCACTTGCGGGAATCTTATATTCTCGCAGGTCCCGCAAGGGCCTCCTGCGAGAATGCTCGAGCGCATAGTGGGGCCCTAAAATGGACTTAGAACCCAAGAAATTGCCAATAAAAACAAAAAATGAAACATGGAAAAGTTAAAGGATCAAAATCTTACCTCGTTGACAGAAACAGTTCGCTGAATGGTCGCTTGTGCCTCCCACAATCGAGCGAAGAAATTTGGGAGAAAATGAGGTGGTTGGACACGTTTTTGGCAAAATCACAATGAAATGGTAAAAAGCCTCTTTTTACCCATATTTATTCACTTTTACTATCTTTTATTGATTTTAATATTATTTTTCTTATAAAACCTAATGCCCTAATGGTCTTGTGAGTATGGTTGTCACAAGTATAGCAATTTCGAAGTCTGAACAGGGGGGTTGGGGTATTTTTTATTTTTGTCGCATGTACGACTACTTTTTTAGGGTTTTTATAGGAAAAACCTCGATCTCAGTCTTTGTTCATTCTTGCGCTCGCAAATATATGAGAACATAACCGAGTATACTTTTTCTCGTCTTTTCGTACTCATATGGTAACATGAAAACAACAAACCTAAGGGAGTATCCTTTAAGCTCTTTTCACGCTCCATAAAAATGAAAAGATTACCGAGCGATCTTGTTCTCTTCATGCTCATTAAAGTATCTGAAGAAAACGTTTGACGGGTGATAGTTTATCACTTTTCTGGTCTCATCTAACTTATTTATGAAAAAGGAACTGGGAGAGTTCTCTTTAAGTGTTTTTCAGACTCTCAAAACATGAAAAACTCCTGATTTTTCTATCCTTGGACTTGTTAAACAAACATAGACAGACCCGTGATGGGACCGAACCACTCCTTCCTAGGGTTCGTTAAATATAATCCGAGGAACTCATCCGAAGGATGAGCTTACATCAACAATAATATGTTATCCTCCTCAAGCTTGCGTAAAAATAAAGAGGTACTCGCCAGAAATGGTGGGGGAAATTTTGGGAAAGGGATGTGTTTTCGTATTCATATTAATGGCAGTAAGCATCACTCTTAAACATGACACCCCCTATTCGTCATTTGAATCTGGGTTGGGAAATCCATTTGTCTCTCATTCAACTTGCTACAAGGTCATATCTTGGGTCGTCTTTGAGTTAGTGCTGCCAAGTCTTTGGTCATGTCGTTCATATGTTCAAGAGAAGTTCACACAAGCCCTCTATTGAGTCGACCATATGCAGTTGTTCGTTCTTACTATGTCGTCCTTCCTTGTGTCCATTTCGACTCATATTCATACTTTGTCTCATCTTCAAAATCTGTTACTTATTTCATGTCATTGATGGGGGATACATCAAGGCCCTCCTGTGACAAGTCTTGCTCCATCGACTTCAACTCATTATCTAGAAATGAGACTTAGAAATCATTTAGTACCTTGGAACCTGCATGCCTTAATGGTAGGTCTCTTCGCTTTCGACAGGGGTTTCACATCATTGATCTCTGATCAAGAGATTCCACCGAGTGCTCGACTTTAGCTCATTCATTCGCATTCGTTTGGATTGTACTTCGGTACCTTGGGAGTCATTGACATCAATGGTGATTTCCCTTGCACTTGTTAACAGTTTTCATCAATGACCACTAATCAAGTGGTTTCTACCATGTTCGACTTCAACACATGTAATCGCATGGCTATATTCGTACTTTTAGGTGATGGGATTGAAGACTCATATTTTTGATCCAGACTATGATGGAGTATGTATGATTTGTGTCGGTGCATAGATCCACTTTGTATGTCACGTGGCTATGTTGTCTTAATTCAAGTCTTCTCACATAGATCCACAATGTATTCCTAGTGGCTATGTAGCATTTTTTACGGCATGGATCCATAGTGTATAATTGGTGGCCATGACTTACGTTTGTGATTCCATTCATTTGTGATCTGAGCATGGGAATTCCTACCTCAGAACTGGTATTATATTCTGTAGATGCTTGATTGTTTACAGGTTTTCGATTAGGTGCGCTCTTGGTTTCTGACACACACACGCAATTTACAAATTTTTTCAGTTGTCACAGATTCCAACCTCATACTTTGGGGGGCATTCTGTTACACATGATTTTGGTCACTCTGGTGATGTCTCTACAAGTGATGTGTTCAGGCTCCCACAACGACTTTTTGCCTAAGAAAAGTGATTGTTGTCTTCTTCCAAAAAACACATTTTTAAGATGAGTTCATAGGCTGCCTATGTTATAGGGTGCGAGAATCCCTCATTCTCACAGGCCACCCACACTTAGGGTGCGAACTGTTCGCGGTCTTCTCCATAGATAGGGTGTGAACCTATTTTTAAGCTTGGAAAGAAGAATAAGTCACGAAGGTTATAGAAGGGAATCTTATAGAAAATGAGTTGGCATTCGCATGGTTGGCATCCTACTGTCTTCTCAGATTTGGTGGGATCATCCTCATCCATGTAACCATCCCTCCTTCTCCTATATATTGAAAGGTTTCTCATGGAAAAGGTTAAGCAAGATTGAATGAAGGATTGGTGAAAGAATTGTGTGAAGAACCCTACTTGGACAGAAGCTTGAAGACTCTATTTGGTATATCAAGAGGAATTGGATCTTCTTCATGCAAGTGCAGAGAAAGTGTGTGTGTTGGAGCCAAGGGTCACTAAAAGGAATCTTGCGACATCAAGGCAATCAGGTTGTATCTTCTACTTTCATTTAATATAATACAGCGGCATGTCCCTTTCCCATAAAATCACTGTTATTTTATAGCATAACTCCTTGATCATATGCATAAGTTGAAATTGAATATACTTTGCTATCTTCACTTTGGTTGGTTTGTATTGTCTTGGACCTGTCGTCACAAGAGCACTGGAGCGAAGTGGGAGAAACAGAGGCCTAAGGAAGCGATATAAAGGCACGTCATTGTTGGACACACCTACCACACTTA
>ML799760.1:45977-90144 GCA_009831015.1 Picea engelmannii
GTCACTTCATTTTATCATTTAAATAATCTTTCTTGATTTTGTCACTTTACTTTATCATTTAAATAATGATTTCTTCTTTTCAAGAACTTTGACTTCTTTGACCTTTTGGGGCTTCAAGCCATCATATGGGGGTCCTTCAACTTTGTAGATCCATAACTCTCAAACCGTGAGGAGTTATGTGACATTCCACATACCACCGGAAATGGCATGACAAGCACTATCCATCTAGGATAGTTTCACCAACAACTTCATTGATCTTCATCTCATTATTCCACATACAAGCGTGGGTCCTCCAACTATTCTCCTAGGATAACTCAATCAGTAAAGTGTCTTCCCTTGAGGGCTTTCACCATAAGGGGACCACTTTGGAGTTCATCCATTTGTGCACCTTATCAACCATGATAAGACAATAATGATTCATCTTTGCATCAATTCACCACTGCATCATATATATCAACTATGCATTATGTATCAATGATAACTCATTGATCCATCTTCATCAATTCATCATATCAATGATCCATATTTATCAATTGGTTTCCACTTGGACATCTATCATTCTCATCAAGGGCATCATATCAATGATCCATCTTTATCAATTAGTTTCCACTTGGACATCTATCATTCTCATCAAGGGCATCATATCAATGATCCATTTTTATCAATTGGTTTCCACTTGGACATCTATCATTCTCTTCAAGGGCGTATTCATTGTTCATCAATCATCAATCAATCAATTACTTGACATCAATCAATGAAATCAATCAAACCAAACCATTTACATCAATGACATATGATCCAACAATCTCCCAAATAATCAAACCATTGGCATCAATGACAACATGATCCAACAAGTCACTCGTTCCTTCTCCTTGGTAGATTCAATGACTACAACTTAGGGAAAGAGTCATGTACTATCCTATTTTGTTCTATATCCAGGTGGATCTAGGGAGATCTGTTAGTGTCTGCACCTACCGATTTGTCCGATAACAAAATTGGCGACTCTAAGTGAATACGACTTTGATATAAAACATATCAAGGGGAAAGAGAACAAAGTGGCTCATGCACTCAATAGAAGAGTACATAAATTGCATGCTACAACCATTAGCAGGCACCAATCAAATTTGAAGGACAAAATTTTAGAGGCTGGAAAATTAGATTTGCAACACAAAGATTTAGTGGCAAAATTACAGCAAGGTAATTTGCATCAGAAAATTGAAGAATACAAGCTAGATAATGATGAAATTCTCATGTACATGAGAAGAAGTTTTGTACCAAATTCCAAGGAATTGAAAAATCTGATATTGAGAGAAATGCATAATGTACCCTATGTTGGGCACCCGGGTTATCAGAAAACTATTGCAGTTGTCAAGAGCCAATATTATTGGCTAGGCAGGGAGAAGAAGTTGTTGATTTTATTGCCAAATGTTTCGAATGTCAAAAGGTAAAAGATGATCACAGACACATAGCTGGTTTGCTATAGCCATTACCCATTCTTGAGTGGAAATGGGAAGTTGTAACAATGGATTTCATCACCAAACTACCCAGAACAAACAAGCAACATGATTCTATCATGGTAGTGGTGGATAAGCTTACTAAAGCTGCCCATTTTATTCTAGTTAAGCTAACTCACAAGGCATCCAACATTGTTGATTTTATATGAGAGAAATTGCTTGATTACATGGCATACCCAAGACAATTGTGTCTGACAGAGATCCAAAATTTACCTCAACTTTTTGGAAGGGATTATTTAAGGGATTTGGAACAAATTTTAATTTTAGCACAACTTATCATCCATAATCATATGGACAATTAGAGAGGGTGAATCAAGTGATTGAGGATATGTTGAGAATGTATGTGAGGATAAACCATCAAAATGGGAAGACTACCTACACTTAGTAGAGTTTGTTCATAACAATGGGTACCAAACATCTCTAAAGATGAGCCCATTTGAGGCACTTTATGGCAAAAAGTGCAACACACTAGTAAGTTGGGATAACCCAATAGATAGAGCAGTGGTTGGGCCAGATTTACTTAGGGAAATGGAGGAGCAAATGTTGAAAAATAAATAAAAATTAAAGGTTGCCCAAGACATGCAGAAAATATATGTTGATAAAGGAATAACTCGCAGGGAATTTAAAGTTGGGGACCATGTATTCTTGAAAGTGAAGGCCAACAAAAGTTCCCTGAAGTTGGGAAATTGTTCCAAGTTGGCAACTCACTATTGTGGGTCGTTTGAAATCCTAGAGAGGATTGGTTCAGTGGCGTATATGATTGCATTGCCTGCATCTATGTATATTCATAATGTATTCCATGTATCATTGCTCAAGAAATATATACCTGATGCTAATCATGTTATTGATTGGAATGTGATTCAGGTGGAGTAAGAAGGCACTTTCCAAGTGCATATGGTACGCATTCTGGACCGCAAAATCAAACATCTCTGGAATCGAGCCATAGGGCTTGTAAAGGTCCAATGTGTAAGTTTTAAACCTGTGAAGTAAAGCAATGCATATATATTCTTAAGAAAAAAATAATTTAATCAATGGCTCATACACAGAGTACACAGAGATTTTATACCAGAAACCCTCAACCGGGAAAACCTTTCTTATATTCATTATTGAATTTCACCATTCACCATACAATATATACAATGTTTTTAGGTATTTCGTAGATACCAAAACCCTAATCCCTTAATACGGGATTAATTAAGTAAACAGCTAAAAATAGCAAAAACCGCCCCCCAAAAAAAAAAATCGGGGTACTGCCCTGAATGTTGCACGTAACCAGGGGGGGCATACCTGCCCCCCCTGGGACCCCTATAGGAAATCACTCGGCACACACGACACAAACATAGCACTACTATGAGGGATCGTCAGATGCATTTGTCGAATCTGACGCGCCCACACACACACATGCAAAGAATATAACACATACCTAACGCAATGGACCTGGTACGGTCTTGAGGACACTACTTGGGAGCATGAGGATGCAATGTGGGCATAATACCCGCATCGTTTTGAGGATTTTTGAATTTTTTTTTGTATATGTGTACATAATGCACTGAGTATAGTGCATAAATAAAGGGACGGGATTGTAATATCCCTAGGCCAAACCCAATTGTAAATGTAAACGAATATGTACTTAAGCTGGTGAGTTGTTTGATATCATTTTTGTATGCACCTTTCATGGCATAGTGTGTGCATGTAATATGCAGTAAAATGATGAAGTGTGCACATTCCAGGATACCACATGCATCAACTTAAGTGCACGTGATTTTGAGGCCAGAGAGCCTTTGTGTATATGTTGTGTTTTATAGGTTGGTGAGCCCGTTATAATAAGCTAGGATGCTTATGTTTTGAATTAGGCTAGAGAGCCTAGATGTTAAAGGCCAGTGCATCTATTTTTGTATATGTTTCATCATTAATATAAATACATCATTGTGCGCAAATTGACCACGATAAAATAGTATGGGGGAATAAAATCCACTAGTTAGGGAAAGCGGGGGGCTAAACGTTAAGGAAAAGGGGATAATCTAGGGAGTTTAAGCCAAAAAAGAATATTATATTAATATTTCTTAAAGTATAAAGTATGGATAATTATTTTATCCTAAGTTCTAAATATGGGGACAAGTGGGCCAAAGTAGCTCCCAACATGACAAGTGTCAAGTTGGGGACATGCATACATATTGTTTGGACTTAGTTCATTTCCCATCATTCAATCATCCATTGAGCCATGCCATCATCATTCACTCACACAATTAGTTATCCTTCGTACCTTCATGATTGTACCTGAACCTGTATCCATAGCCATACCTATTTGTGTACCTAGTTAGCTTGGGAGATGGACTGAAGAAGTAGGTTGTCGGGCTCATGGGAGATTGAAGAGGCGGGTTGTCAAGCTCGTGATAAATTTATCTTTGGGTGAGAGAATTGCTGGGAATTGATTTCCTAAGGGTGATAAACTACAGTTACATGACTCTGAGACTTCCTGTCTGGCCTGTTGCTGAAGCCATAGAAGGGAAGTGGGGTAACTGAAGGAATGTTGAGTAGAGAAGGGGCACACTTCCTGGGGTGGGACAGGCATGTGGGGAATGAGAGACTGTAGTTTAATAGTTTGAGTTGGCACCTATGAAGGATCCTTTCCTATTGTCTATGATCCATTATCCTGGTTAGGAACCCCTTACCCAGGTGGAGTTTAGTCCCAGCTCGGGGTTGACCCACTGCTGAGAGTGATGAGCAGTCTGGTCTAAGGCTGGGAGGTTCGTGGAAGGTTTTCACGTAGTTGGTGATATTTGTAACAAGATAAGTGTCAATTGTGTGATAAATTTACAAGCTCCATTATTATTTATGTGTTTATTTTTATGGGTTTATCCTATGTGTGGTTATAACTGTCTGTATATTTATGGGTATTTCCTATATATGTTGCATGTATACGTTTACTGTTATTTCAATGTGAATAAGTGTATTTACAAATGTATTTGTTGTTTACGTTTATATATATATATATATATATATATATATATATATATATATATATATATATATATATATATATTCACAAGAGTTCTCTGTGTATATATTTTAATTGCATGCAATTCGGAAAATTTATGTGGCATAGCTCAGTTGGATGCTGGGTATGTTACAATATGTTGAGCAGAGAATGAAAGTGTTTTCTGGAGTAGAATGGCCCGACATGGGTGGTCGGGGATGTTACAGTAATTTTTTAAGATCACAAAGGGAGATTTGTTTGCAAACTCAGAGAATCTTTGTATGGTCTAAAGGTACCCACAATTGTAGAATATGTAACATCTTTTCATGGTGAGTCAAAATTTCTTAAGAAGTGAATATAGCCATTGTGTTTATTTTGAGAGGTTTGAAAATGGTACATTCATGTTCTTAGTATTATATATGATGATATGCTAAGCATGTTTAAGATTAGCAGGTTAGAGGCTCAGTTGATGTTTAGATGAAGGATCTAGGAGCAATCAAACAAATTTTGGGCATAGGAGTAAAAGAGACAGAAAAAATGGTAAGTTGTAGTTATCACAACAGAAGTCTATGGATAAGATATTGATGTGGTTCAATATGAAAATTTTGAAACTGGTAAACATCCCTTTATTTTTCCATTGTAAGATTTCAAGTTTATGTTTTGGTTGTAAGAAAAAAGAGGTTATGTCTCATGTATTGCATGCTAATATAGTAGGAATATTGATGTTTGTGATGGAACGTTCAAATATTTCACATGCAGTTGGTGTTGTCAGTGGACACATGGAAAAACCATGTGAAGAGCATGAAAATGAGTGCTTCAGTATCTTAGAAGCACACAAGTAGAAGTATCACCTACAATGGTTGCATGATTTAGTCTATGGCTATGTTGATTCAAAAGGCTCGAACAAGAAGAGACCTAACTCATGTCATGTCTCGCATGAATGCAAGGATATATTGAGTAAGTTTGGACATGTACATGATATGGTTTTCCATGACGGTAGAAGCATTGTGCATTTGACTAATCGTTGAGCGTATCAAAATGATACAATGCATCATTTGGTATCCAGCATATCAAAATGATATAATGCATCATTTTGTAAGACAAGTTACTGATGGAGGTGGAGTGGGCCATAATGAAGCAAGTTGTGTAGACATGTTCATGAAACCGGTACTATTAGAGAAGTGTTGACAAGCGTAAGTGACACACCGTCAACTGGAAGGATAGATCTGGACTGGGGTTGTCTAATTAACCCAATCTGTTTTGTATGATCTATCCTGACGGGTTTAATGGCTCCATTAGCCAACTAGGATCCTAAAACAGAAAAAATAAACAAACTACTCTAAAGCTATAACTATAATACTATGTACATGAATCTAATTATTTACAAGTGTTTAAAACATAAATATGAACATGTGATTATGAATAGGGTATTTACAATTTTGCAAGTTTTAGTGGATGTCTTGCAAAATCACTATTTTTGTAATTGTTTTGTGAAGTAGATAAATAAAGCGTGCGCGCACACACACACACACACATACACACACACATATATTCTATTTAATAATTTAAAGTCTAAGAACTCAAAAGATACTAATAAAACATAATCTGAAACAAGAACAGAATAATAGTCACAACCACTTTAAACTGTCTTATTTCACTAATAAACTAATAATGGAAATTGAATGTGAATAAAACTAACCTGAGATTAGTCTCATGCTGTGTCTATATCCCTGTGCAATCCAAACTTCTAGCTATCTTGCTTGTAAGAGAAATCTGTAATAGGCTTGTGCTAACATCTCCAGAATAAACTCAAGGTGTTTTTGGGAGCAAGGATATAAGAACAGAGTAATAAATATATAGATCCAGTGACTTTGTAATGATGAATGTTTACAGTAAAATAAATTTTAATGTGAAGCATTCATATGATACATCAACTTAACATCAAGCATAAAAAAATGATATTAAAGTGAAATAACCATCACAGATATAATATATGAAACAACAATTTATAGACAAAATTTAAAGCGTTGAATAAAATGAAACATTATATGATAATGAGACTAAAGTTGTATAACATATTAATATTCCATAATATAAGAGACAAAACATAAATGAAACCGTGTCACGTTGGTCTAAAGCCGAAATGTGAACAACTTGTCCATGTAATCTTGGGAATTACATGTCCATAATGTGTTCCAATCAAAGATGCCTTCACTAACAAAGTGAATAGTATTTAAAGTAATCTAGGATCCAAATACTCATATATCAAGGGATAGAGTTGAATCTCCCAAAATCAAGTAATATTACAAAAATAGTGGATTGGAAACCACTCATACAGTTGATTTATTCAAAATTAAATCATTTTTTTTATAAACCATAAAGAAGGAGAAACTACTAATCATTTAAGCGTATAATTGAAAATATTTCTTCCAAGTAATCGACAACAGAATCTCCCATTTCCTGAGAATAGAAAAACCAATTTTATATATTAGAAAAACAATTGCTAATTACTAATTATTATTATTAAAAGGATTGCCTACAGAATTGAAGATTCTGTAGCCAGTCTTAATTTTAGTAATGAAATCAAAATTCAAATCTACATATTTTGACTTGGATTACGGAAATCAATGAAATGAAAATAAAACATTTTACCATTAAAAATCAGCTAGAGAGGGATCAATTAGTTCAGAGTTTATAATATCTTTGACACTGGTCGTATTCTTAATGACTATATTTCCAGATATCTTGATTTGTTTCTTCTCCCTTTCTACATGTGCCTTGAGATCAAGGTTCTTTTGCTTCAACAAATCATTATGAGTAGTCAAGGTTTTAATTCGGGCTTGTAAGAGAGGAACGTCGGTATAGTAACGCTCTACCCAACCAAGATAGCTATCATAGTGTAACGGGGGGATGATAGATCGACGCAAGGCACAGTCGACCAAGGGTGCTTCAATCCTACCTTCAGTTTGTTTCAGATCATTCCCAATACCCAAAAATCCTTCGTCACGAAATCATATGGTTCAGCATGGGTGATAACCTCCCTTCTGGAACACTGAAATTATGGATCTTCCCAAGCTAGGAAATCCTCTATCTCACGATCCGAACCCTCATCGATCTCGATCAGATCGATCGCTCTCATATGAGTATCCTTTCGGTTCCTTAGTTTTCTAGATATTAGGCGACCGACCTTCTTATTATTGAGACCCAAATCTGTGCACTATTGTTTTTTTCCTTTACGGAGTTTCTTGACATCATACTTAACATTAACGTTCAAACTAGCATTGTCCATAGGCACATGAGGATCATATCCCTTCAATTCATCAGTCACTTGTTCTGGATATCTTGTAGGTGATAACCTACAGGATGATCCTTTATCTAGAGGGGTTTTATCAGTAAACTCTGGTCCATTAATTGAATTAACAAACTGGTTTTCAACCACTGGCTTATCTGAGTTAGGGTTTGTAATTAAAAGAGGGTTTGTTGTAGGATCAGCCTGGGCGAAACTATTCCTCATCAAAAAGGTCTCTCAACTATCACCTATGGTCAATAGATGATACATCAACAAGATTTTAACCAATCCATGGTGGAGTAGGCTCGAATTGATACCTTGTTGTTTGTATCGCTTGGACATCTTATAGAGACTCATTAGTAGGTTAAAGAGCATATCTAAATCGAAACCTATGAAATTCATAAGAAAACAGATATGGTATAGAAATACCATCCCATATCGACCTTCGCACATAACAAATTTCTTCAGAATTAACAATAAACTATGCCATCTAGGTTTTAACAGAGCGGTAGGAATACCTTTTATACAACAAGTAGTTTTACAAGAGGTCATGAACAAATTCCATGGGACTTCTTCTATCCTGGCATTTTTAAACTATCTCTCTCCCTTTGATGGGAGCCCTGTTGCTTTTCTGAAAAAATATTATGTCAATTCTAATTGTATGTCTCCAATATTAGCTCTGAACCCATCAAAGGTTCGAGCGAAAGCTTATGCAACCTGGAGATTATAACCCTCGAATTTCTCGAGGAATATATCCCAACCATGATCCTTTAGGTCCTCAATAGCATTTTCATGGGATAGTAAGGCTTGGCATCCGTTCGGCTCTATGCGAATGACAGGTGTCATGACCACTGTAACAAGGATGCAACAAATACCACTTAGAATAGTTTTAGGTTCCAATCGTGCGAGAAATAGAAACAGGTCTGAATAGAGAGTGGAAAAATGAAAATAGCAGAGCCTGTGGATTATCATAACTCGAATAGTGAGAACAAAAACTAGAAGGTTCATTGTATTCCTTACCATCTCTCGCGATGAGTGCCAAAAAATATAGAGTACAAAATCCTATGTAGATAATGAATAGTTTCATTAATGTTTTGAGCCAGCAAGGTAAGGCGAAAATGCAAGTACAACAGGCCTGTACTCATTGATATGAATGTTGACACGACCATTGAAATCATGAGAAGAATATCAAAAATTAACAAAGGCTCTTCATGTATCAAAACAATTCGAAAATGAACTATCAAACCATTGAATTCATAATAACCATATTAACACAAAAATTCGATAATGGATTAATCAACCATTGCATAAAATTTGAATTTTAATTACATATGGATAGATTTTATTTTAAAAGATATTTCTAATGCACAAAATTATTAAACGAAGCCAAGTTTTATGTTTAATTCATGCTTACAGTGATGAATTAAAATAAAACAAACGAAAATGAAAACAAATAAAAATTTAATATGGTAAACTTTAATCCAACAATCATTTCGAAACTCAGAAAAATGTTTACAGATTCGAGGTGATGGAAGCTACCGAAAAGTTTAATCTCTTTCGATCGTGTTAAATATCAAAATCATGTGTGGCTTCCAACAATGTCAACGTACTGGGCGAAGCATTTATCTCTGCATCACCATAAAATTTATGTTAGGGTGAATTAGAAAGAATGAAATTTTAAGAAACAGTTGATAGCAGGTTAAGCATTCTGATCAAAACTCATAAAATAACATAGTCTAGCATCATATGTGTTTCTATCAAAAATGTAATCTGGTATCAGGTTTTGACTACAAGCGAAACGATTTTTAGGAAACCGACTCTGATACTGTTGACAGGGCCACTACTGTCAGCAGGCGTCCATAGCCTCGGCAAGGATGTCATTTAACCCACTCTAACACCTCTATCATGTCCGAGAGTTGTCCATCCATGATAAATAACATCTTTACTTTTGACCAATTCCAAAAAGACATACCTGAAATTTTTCTTAAACCCGACATTGTTTTGCTGCCAGCAGGCCTGTTCAATACCCCAATGAAGTTGCCTTGGCATCATGCATGTATTTACCTGCTACCAGCAGACCTGTTCAGTATCTTGGCGGGTTTACAGACACTTCCCACACCTTGCAGTTCTTTCAAATCTCTAGAATTTTTTTACAAATTTATGAAAACTTTATGGTATTCAAGAGAATGGGGTGACGCTCAAAATCTCAGATTTTGAAAACAAAACTTGATATTTTACAACTTATTTTCTTGTTTGACGTCCTTCATCATGATCTGAACACTTGGATTTCTGTTAAGAAACCATCTTGGGGATAGGAAGGTATAATCGAGTTGTTTTCCTTAAAACATGGACAACGTTAAGAGTTTTATTAATGATAATCATGTCTTCTTGTAATTTTAAAAGAAACCAAGAACATTGTTTTGAACAGAAATTTACTTTTGATGATCTGAGTTTTAGTGTTTACAACACTTGTACTTCAAGGAGTTGTCAATTGTTGCTAATGAATGAAAATTATGATTTCCCTTCAACAAATGAAATGGTGACTCTAACATAATTATTTGAAAATAAATCAAAATCAAGCAAAATGAAAAGAACCAAAATTATAAAATAGAAAAAAAAAATTAAAAATATGTACAAAGGGGTGGATTTGAAATCATTAGGTGAAATACCTTTTGAGAGCCTGGCCATTCACTGGGAAAGTGTCTGGATGTCTCTCCAAATTATGCAAATGGAAAGTGACGGGACCCAATTTTTCATAAATTACAAATGGTCCCAACCATAGATTCTGGAACTTGGTGTGTTCCCCTTTTCCCTCGTGAGCTTTGTCCCACTTGAGAACCAATTCTCTGATATCGAAATTCCTATCTGAAGAAGAATTTGAATCAAACCATCTTTTTACAATCTGTTGATGTTGATCCAGTTTCTTCTTTGCTTGTGTTCTCACTTCCTCCAATTTTAATAAGGCATTTATTCAATTTTCTAGAGGATGGCACTCCTCTTCTTGAACTTTCTGCAACAGTTGCAGGGAGGGAAGTAAAACATGCAGAGGAATAATTTCTTCTCTTCCATAGACGAGGAAGAAAGGGGAATTACCAACAGAGGATTTTGGGGTTACCCTATCATCCCAAAGTGCATTATACAATGCATTGTGCCAGTTCTTGTGATTTTCTGAAACTGTCCTTTTAATAATCTTGATTACGTTTTTGCTTGTTGATTCTGCTAAGCCATTTCCTTAAGGGTAGTAGCTCGCAGAATAATTCAGCTTAATCCCTTTTTCTAAAGAAAAAACGTTCATATCAAGGGATGAAAAGTAAGAGGCATTATCAAAGACTAGACATTCGGGAATGTTGAATCAAGCGATAATATGAGAGTTAAGGAAAGATACTACCTGATTTGTGTTCACCACTTTCAAAGGTACAACCTCGGATCATCTAGTAAAATAATCCATTGATGTAAGGATATACTTGTGTTGCTGCGAAGAAGAAGGATTCATTGGTCTTATGATGTCAAGGTCCCATTGCTGAAAAAGGGGAATCTACAATAACAAGCTGCAAAGGGAATGTCGCCTTTTTCACCCGTCCTGCAGCCTTTTGGAAAATTATGCATTTACGACACAACGCATGGGTGTCTTTAAAAAAAGTAGGCCAATAGTACCCAACTCTTAGCACTTTGTGAGCAGTGGTATCTCCACTGAAGTGACCACCGGCTTCACCTGCATGAATTTCGGATAGCACTCTTTTTTACTCTTCCTTTTCTAAACAACGCAGAAAAACACCATCAAAGTTATTTCAAAATAATACATCATTTATTAAATGGAAAGATGCATATTTTAGCCTAAGTGCTCTTCTATTTTTAGGATCAAGATTGCGAGGAGAAGATCCATGTGTCAAATAAAATTATTGTTCTCATACCAAGAATTGGTAGTAACTTGTGCACAACTGATTTGTTTTTCATTATGTTGATTTACAGTTAAGGTGTTGATTTGACTTTCCTGCTCTTCAACTGAATCAACCACTAGTTTACATAGGAATTAACCTCTAAATATCTATGCAGGGGTTATTTCGAGGTCATATTCCTATAATGACGTCATCTAACTTTCCCTTTTTCACCCAGTTCTTTGTGTACTAACAAGTTTCTTACAGTTGGGTAAGGAACGCTAACCTTGGTTTCGGATTTCAGCAGGTATGACTGGAAGTGTTTCACTACTTTAAAAAAAACATATGCATGTTGATCTACTACTAGGTAGCTAAGCTCTGCTACTTTGAAAGATGAGATCATGAAGGCAATGGGTATCTCATTTCATTCAGTGTTTTTTTGTGTTAACACAACAACATAAGATTGGTCAAACGCAAAAGTATAAAGAGTGAAATCCTAAGAAAAATTGGGACTCATCAAGGAAGGGGCTTCTATTATTGCTTTTCTAATTGAATCGAAAGCTTGAATTTCTTGTGGTCCCCAATGGTATAAAAAATCATTTTTTATTAAATTTTATAATGGTCTTATCATTTCCGAGAAACTTGGGACAAATCTTCTGACGAAATTAATCTTGTTCAAAAAGGACTGCATGGCTTTTTTGGAAGGAGGGGGGAGTTTACCAATATCTTGGGTTCTTTCAGGGTCAATAATCATTCCGTCTTTAGACACTATAAACCCAAGAAGTTTACCTTGCTCCACTACAAAGACCTATTTCTTAGGGTTGAGAGATATGTTGAAGTTGGGGCATTGTTCCAGGACAGCCCTTAGGTGAGACAAGTGGTCTTTCTTGTTTTTAGAGAAGACGATGACATCATCAAGATAGACCACGACTGATTGGTTAATGAGGCCATGGAAATAAATATCCATTGCTCTATGAAAAGTGGCACCGACATTTATCAGTCCAAAAGGCATTTTCTTATAGGCATAAGTGCCCCATGGGGTGCGAAAGGTGGTTTTAAGCTAATCTAAGGGAGACATGAGGACCTAGTTGTATCCCGAAAAACCACCTATCAAAGATAGTCTTTCGGAACTAGACACCTGTTGTAGAATTTGTTCCATTGGAGGAACAATGTAGTTGTCTTTATCAGATGCTCGGTTTAGGTTTCGAAAATCGACACGAATTCGAATTTCACTGCTTTTCTTCCTTATATGGAATAGATTAGACACCCATTGTCTGTGCCTTACCGGAAAAATTATCTTTGCAGTTAGTAATTTATTCAGTTCTTTTTTAATAGTGGGTTCCAATTTAGGGTGCATCTTCCTCAATTTTTGTTGAAAAGGTTAAGTCTGGGGTTTCATGGGGATGACATGTTGTATGATGTTGGGGTCGAATGTTTTCAAGTCATCATACGTCCAGGCAAAAACGTCTTTAAATTATTTAAACAATTTTATAAAAGCAGATTATTCTTGCCCGGAACATCTTGTTCCCAGATTAATATTTTGAGGATTGTCCTTTGTTCATAAATTAACCATCTCATAAATCAAAGAACAATTGTTCATTTTACAAATTACTGTCCCTCTAAATTTATCATGCAAGTCATAAAATTTCTCTAGTCTTACAACAGATCTGGGGATAGATTTTACCAGATGAGATGTCGATTCAGGAGATCTAGGATCTGATATTGCCATGAAGTTTCATAGGTTTTCATCGTGAGTTCCTTCATCAATGACTGCACCTTGGAAAGCATATTCCATATGTAGAAAGTTGATAATCTATTGGTCATCGTCGAATACTCTCTCATTTGTGATGTTATCCAAGATCGACGTCCTGAAAAAAAATTCAATTGAAAATGCATTAGGGGAAAGACCTTCAGCGTACAATAGTTTAGAAGCAACATTGGCCAATAAATAATCTTCTGAATTACTTGATCTAGGAATAGAATTTATGTTAAATGCTGAAAAATTTTGCATCAAACTCCATACCTCAGTTTGGTAGCTTTTCAGATGTGGTGATAAGCAATGTATGGTGTTTCTTACCTACCTAACCACAATTTTTGAATCACCAAATACCATTAAATTCTGCACGTTCATATCCAAAGCCTTCCTAAGTACTTGTAGAAGTGCTTCATACTTGACGGTGTTATTAGTGCACTCAAACTCTAGCCGACAAGAAATACAAGTCTTATTACCTGCAGGATTGATGAGTACACAACCTGCACCTGCTCCTTTGGATTTGGATCCATCAAAGTAAAATGACCATATTTGGGCTTTGTCATAAGTACTTGGCACACGTGGCAAAGCTAATGTCTGAGTATAAGTCATAACTTCTTATTGCTGCCCAGGATCAGTAATAGAAGAAATTCTGGTCATGAAATTACCAAAGAAGGTATTCATTCCCTGTGTTTCAAATGAATTTGCAGATGTAACGAAAGGTTCATTTGGATCATTTAGATCTGTTATAGTATACTTCAGATAACGTTCTTTGTTTATTTTGATTTTATTCGGCTATCCATTTTCAGGCAGCCACAAATGAGACCAATCTGTGGCAAAGTAACCATGCAACTGTTCTAACCAATCCCTACTTAAAAAAAAATTATAAAATTCAAGGATATCCACAATGATAATGTCAATTATCTGATGAACCTTAGGATTGGAATATAATCTAACCAGAACATTCTTAAGCTCACCAATTTCCTTAACGTTTGTTCGATCTAGATGAATGATTTTGAGATCAGAAGGTTTAACTTCTGCATTAATTTTTTAACAAACAAATAGAGGCATCACGTTTGACGATGCACCGAAATCGACCATACAATTATGTACATTCCTATTAAAAATTTCAAAGGTTAACAAAAGATGCGGGACTTTTTTCCGAGTGTTAACATCAGAATTCTGTTGATTTTTAGCTGTTGTCCCTAAAACAGTTTTATCTACTTTTGCTACAGTTTTTCTTGCTAAATCCCTTTTATCTCGAAGTCAAATGTCGTTTTAGTTGGGATTTTTTTGGTTGTATTTGAATCGATTTTTGTTGATTTCTTGCTACTAGAATTGTTGTTTTTATTGTTTTCAGCAATACTTTGAAGCATTTTCTGCAAAATAAGGGGAAATTTCAGCAGCTCAAAACCATAAATATTATCTATCAATTTTTTTAGATCATAAAACTGGGGCTGCTAATATTTATTTACTTTCATCTTGCTTTGGCTCTTTTGGAAACACATTTTTATTCACCTCAGAAGGGGGTTTGTTTTGTGTTTTTCTTCTTGTGTTGTAGGGGTGAACAGTTTCAAAATTTGCTTAGAAGATACTGTCCGAGAAGTGACCGAAGATAGTGGGAGATAATTCCTGTTCTTTCGATACTTCTTCCTCAACTACGTCTTCAGAAATTTCAGGAAGGGTAGAAGAAGAATTATCATGTGCTTCTAAGATGGTTTGCAAAGCGTATTGTAAACTTTTGAAATTTATACCTTCTGTGGTCAGGTTTAGCCAGTTGGGAGGAAAAGGTTTTCTGAAAATAGGTTTAAAACTTTATTTTCTTTTCTATGCCTCCTCAGTTGATCTCTTCAAGTCAACGACCTGATTGGACAATTTTTGGAAAGCTTTCTGCAAGCTTTCTAAGTCTAAAGTTTCTGGTTGATTTTTAGTTTGAGGAGGCCTAGTAAGGATCTCTATTTTCTTTTTAGAGGACAAAGTCATTTCAGCTTCACTATTAAGATTGTCTTTTAATATTAATATATCCTTTTCAATTTGAATTCCTCCTCAAAGGCTTATAACAATGTATTATTTTTAGACCTTTTAACCCATATGGCTATATTACTGTGCAAGGCTTTAGCCTAATATGCAACGATTAAACTTTCAGTGGGCATCGAATCTGCAGGGATTTTATTCTTTAAAGTAAGAAATCTTTGGTTAAAGTCTTTCACTTTTTCCTTAGGATTCATTTTTAGGCTGGAGAGTTCCATAACCAAGACATCAAGAGATTTATCATCTCCAAAGTTTTCCAAAAAACGTATTTCAAACTTGTCTCAAGAGATGGTAGTTTGGGGCTGTTGAGCGAAATACCATGTGGAGGCATTTCCCTCAAAAGTATAAGGAAATAATCTACATACTACATCCTCATGCTTAACACTTCGAAGTCTAATAGCCAACATAAATTTTTTGATGTGATCTTCAACGGATTATTTGGAATCCGGATCAAATTTAGACAACCATTTCTCCGGATGCTTTGGTAATGGGTTTTGAGGTCCGAATACAGCCATGACATCCTGATCAAGCCAAGGTATGGTAGGATTGTTTTGGTTTTCCATGGGAGTTGGTGGTGTCGAAGGCTAAGATGGTTCTAATGAAGAATTTCCTTCGTCTGAAGATTCTCCTCTCGAAGAGGATGGAGATGAACAAGGTGGGGAAGGTGGGATACCAGATCCTCCAGCTCCAAGGATAGGTGTTTTGATAAGATTGGTAGTATTATCACCTAAAGGGTTTTGGAGCATACCAGTGCCTTGAAGTTGTTCTTGGATATATGAGAAATCTAGGGTTGATAAAGTGGCCTACCAGGTTGTCTAATATGGGCTAAGGCGCTATGCATTCTTATGAGTGACTAACGAACAATTTCTTGGACGTCGGCCCCTTGAGGAACTGGTGTTGTTGGTTCAATGAGAATCTCAAGGTTATCATTTGAGGTAGTTGTTGTTTCAAGTGTAGCGTTGTTGTCTGAGTGACTACGCGTTACGATAGGGGAGCGAGTGTGTGGGGGAAGAGTCTTGAGACCTCCACGTGCCATCAATTTAATTCAGGCCCTCCTTCTAGTGCCATTTGTTGACGAGTGTAAGTGACACACCATCAACTAGAAGGATAGATCTGGACCAGGGTTGTCTAATTAACCTAAGACGTTTGGTATAATCTATCATGACGGGTTTAATGGCTCTGTTAGCCAACTAGGATCCTAAAACAGAGAAAAGAAATAAAATACTCTAAAGATATAACTATAATACTATGTACATGAATCTAATTATTTACAAGTGTTTAAAACATAAATATGAACATGTGATTATAAACAGGGTATTTACAATTTTGCAAGTTTTAGTGGATGTCTTGCAAAATCACTGTTTTTGTAATTGTTTGCGAAGTAGATAAATAAAACACATTTTTTTATATATATTTTCTATTTATTAATTTAAAATCTAAGAACTCAAAATATACTAATAAAACATAATTTGAAGCAAGAAGATAATAATAGTTACAACCAATTTAAACTGTCTTATTTCACTAATAAACTAATAATGGAAATTGAATGTGAATAAAACTAACCTCAGATTAGTCTCATACTGTGTTTATATCCCTGTGCAATCCAAACTTCTAGTTATCTTTCCTGTGAGAGAATTCTTAACAGTCTTGTGCTAACATCTCTAGAATAAACTCAAGGTGTTTTTGGGAGCAAGGATATAAGAACAAAGTAATAAACATATAGATGAAGTGACATTGTAATGATGAATGTTTACAGTAAAAGAAATTTTAATGTGAAGCATTCATATGATACATTTGTTATCACTCCAAGAAACTCTTTGCGGTTATAGGCCAAAGATGTTTGGTAACTCAAGAATATGGTAAATTTTGTATTCTTGGAACAATGGGATAACTCAATGACTAATGAAATGGACAACTCATCATACATTTGAATAAGACAGTTCTTTTAGAAATCAATAATCAGATAAGATAGTTTAAATAGGGGATGAAGAATACTAATCTTGATAACCAAATACAACTAGGCGTAGGGTCAATACAAGATAGCAAGAAGTCCTTCAATTCAAGTTTACGAGCTTAATAAAGAGATGACAACCTTTAGAAGCTAAGACAAACTGAAGTAAAGTACAGAAAGATAAGATGCATGAGCAATTCTGATATTGAAGACAAAAGAAGACTATGATTCTATTATCAAATAAGAGTCTATAACAGTAGCAAAATGTATCCAAGATTGAACCCCCTATGGTGCTCCAAATGTCTTTGGCTTTATAGCCTTACAAGATGAAATTTAGATCCTTGAAAGATGGATCAAATTTGCTAAAAATAATCAAATCAAAATAGATACAACAAGTGTAGGATGAGATCCTATAAAAATGGATCTAGAATACTAAAAATGGAAAGTCAAAACAAAATAGGAAAAGATCCTATCTAAGGAGTCAAACTCTATCTTGATAGCCTTCATATCCTTCAAACCCTTTGACAGATGTAGAAAACCTTCCAAAGCTGATGAATCTTCATAGGAAATTTGAATTTGCCACCTTTGGCAAAAAAGATAGTTTTTTGCTCATGAACTAGGTCACCATTTTCACTTTTCCACCTTCTTAAACATCAAATACATCAAAATACAACCTCAAATATGATGTATTTAATTGTTATGCATCTTTAGAAACCAACCTCGAAAGATTTGGTTGAGAAAAAGTCAAATCTGGGCAAAACTACGACCTTGCTGCCATGTAACAAGTTTCACCGGCTAATTTTCCCTAAATCTGCCCCTTTAGCTGGTGAAAATGAAAGCTTTCAACAACTAACTAACGGATTTCAAAACCAATAAGCTGGTGAAAACCCATATTTTTTTAAAATCAAATTTCTCAGTCGTGCAGAGTCTGTTTTACATGCTTGAATAGTCGATCGACATCTAGAAATCCTAATATTTCCAATGGTACTTTCAAATCTGCATTTAGAGCTCGGGAAGGTAGTCAAAAGTTCCCTGGAATATTAGGAATCATTTTTCAAACAAAATACCAGTGTGTTTTTTATCGCTAACATTGGCTCCAGCTGGGATGGAGACCTCCCTATGAGGTTTCCAAGAACTTAGTAGTTCCAGTCGCCTTTAGCATTGGGCATGGAGTCATTCAGCCTTTACAATTTATCATCTGGCTATTTTCCAAAGTTTGTTGTTATCTTTCACAATCTTCTTATCTATAACATGTCTGCTTCAAACTCCCCTGGAAATGTTGTTTGCACATTGACATGGCATCTGTTGTGGCAATCTCTTCATTAAGAAGAAAAGTGTTGAACATAGGTAGGATGGTGAGATCTGTAACCATGGTTTTGAAAATTCCAGAACAACTTCAACCTTGATATGAGAGCATTGCAGGCAGCTTGAAGTCTTTGACTTTTCATTTTCCAGCAGCTTCAGATACAAAGCATTTGTCTTGAGATGCCTTTAGAAAAAAAAATAAAAAATTACAATAACAACAGATCATCTATTAGAAATCTTTTGAAACATCTAGACATAATGCACTAAGAAAAGAAAGCAGCTGCTGGTGTGTTGAATCAAACACTTCACCCTGCTCAGTTTCTTTAAAGAGCATCATTGCACCTCATGAACCAATATCCATACAACACCAATGAATGTTTTGGGTATTCTTGCCAATTGATCCAAATCAGTACATGGTGCTTTCTTCTATGCCATCTGAACAAGGTGATGTCTGACATGAATCGAATACAACAACATTTACCCAAGATTTTTTATTTGTTGTCTCCATCATATCCATCAAAACACAATCTTCCATACTCACCTGCACGAGATCATCTTCACCTCCAGGAACTTGTAATTGTTGCCTCAGTGATACTGAATATACATTTACGGAGTTTAGCCCAATCAAAAGGTCATGGCCATTTTTTTCATCTGGGCGATTTCTTATTTTATCATAAGCAAACTATTGCTATACAAATTTCTAAGGACATATGCAGACTCAAGAAACTTTGCTTCCTGAAAAACCACAAAACACTCAACAAGATTTTAACATTAATAGAAAAGGGGTTTCTGAGAACAAGTCTTTTGATCTGGAAGTCTTTGTTGTTTAACATCTCTGTTGCTATAACTTTGGTGGTTTCCTCAGACTTGACTATAGCATGTGTCCTCCCTCTGGAAGAGGCAACAGTGATCGCCATAACCGTAGTAACTTCTATTCTTTGAAACACAAATAATCAAGATCTATTCCTTGAAATGCAGATAACCAATATCTGGGGTTTACTTGGGAAATGATATATATTGAAAATATCAAATCACTAGGTTCTTGGAGAAACAACAACAAAGTGGAAGCGATCCTTTCATATACAATATTAAATAATTTCTCTTGTGATCACCTAATTCCAGTGAACAATGGTATCGATCCTTCAATGCGACTGGCAGATTTCATGGTGGATCTCCCTCACACGGAAACGACCTCTCCTCGACAATTTATTTTTCTTGACGGCTTCTTCAAACAGTCCTTAACGAGTGATTGTTTCATCTTACAACGAACATCATTTCAATCTCTTGGTCAATAATAGTTCTGCTTATTTGACACAAAAACTGAAAACATGCAATCTCAAATTCATCAATCTTGGCGCTTGGACATGGCATATGTGTTGACTTGATACAATGCTATCATTTCAAATATTTTCTTTTAATTTTCAGGTCGATACATCTCAAATGCAGCTGTCAAAAGCCCGCAGGCTGCCAGGTGTTCAATAATATAACTGCCCAAGATTTGTGTTTTTCACCGCCAAACAAAACCTCAAACGTAGAATTCAAGTATCCAGGTGTTGATTTGCCAAGCTGCCAGATTCTTATTTGGACGATCCTAGAGAAGTCTTTCTTCAAAGGCTTTCAATAAATACAGGGGCACATGAACCTCTCCCAACCAGTATTTGTTTCCACTGCCTTCAATCTCTTCAAATCTTTCACCGTGTTTGACAACATAGATTGGAATGTCTTTATGATTCCCAAAGTCTAATAAATATTGAGCCTCGCCACCTTCATATCTTTTCCCACAGAAGGAAATATTCCTGAAAGAAATTCCCTCTTTGTCCACAGCCTTACCATCATGACAAAGGTCTTCTTGATATACAATATCCTTCCATTTAATATAAGCATCAAGATACCTAACCTGAAATGCAAACTACGAAACACTCTTAGCCCTTTCAATAGCTGCATGTCAAGTATATTGTCTACTTCTTCTAGGGATATCACAGCCTTCTGCATAAAGAATTTCAGGTATTCTCCTAAATCCACCTTGGCATCCAGCTCGCTTTGCTATCGCACATGGTAAGATGCACTGAAGTACTTAAGTAGAGAGCCTTCCACCTCCCCATTTTGCAGCTATGACAACAGAGCTTGTGCCTATATGATTTGCAGAAAGTTGAGGGGAAAAATCATCTGCATGTTTAGTCCAACCTGTTGCTAATGCAATGAGCCGAAAAGATGCCCCGATTTCTTTTGTTGTTGAAGCTTGCTCAAGAAACTTGCACCAATGTTTTCTGTAGTCCAAATTCTCCCATGGGCCAAACACTAAACTACATAAGCAATCTTCAATGTATAGTATATACATTGCAACAGCAGGAAGATGACCCTCTCCATTCTTTGTTGGACGAAGACCACCAGGTACATTTGTACCACCTTCCATGAGATTACATGCATCCAAATTCAACAAGCAGGCTCTGCGGCAATTTGTAGTCGATTTTCATGAAGCACACCACCCACATCTTTCCTTTGGTGGTTCCATTGATTTCTTCTTATAACTTGGCCAACAAAATTTGAGAGGTGCCTTTGAAAACGTTTTTACTTGCTCTGAGATTGTTGCTGAAAGAGTCTTTTTAAAAGATTCCCTTCTATTGACAGATTTGTTGTCTTCAACTAACATGTATGCTAGATTAGCAGCTGCAGATGCAACAATATCACCTAGAACATAATAATTGATGTATGCATTTGGTTTGAAGCTTGCTTTACATACCAAACTGTTTGTATATAAATCAATCTTCACAGCTGCTTTGCCAATATCATCAATTTGCTTATGGATAACAAGCAAGTTCAATATACTTACATCCTCTTGGACACCTGTCTTGTCACTAGTACCCTCTGCAAACCTGTAGTCTTCCTCCAGTCTGCTCTGTTTATTCATGAAATCAACAATTGAAAAAGATCTAATTGCTCATATGGCGAGTTTATTCTTCTGCCTACTCCTACATTAACCAATTGCACTGCTTCTTAATCAAGTGAAATCACACTTCCAATGAAGCCATTTAAGAAAATGATTCACTAATAACATCCCTGATCTGGACCCGAAAAGTAAAGAAATGCCTAGAATGCAGAAATGCATTTTAAAGGATGACAAAACCATCCTTCATCTGACAAATTGTTTTTGACATTTATGTTGCTCATAGATTCCAAATAATCGGTAATAGGGTCATTAAAATCATAAGGGAATACCTCTTTATGTTGTTGTTCCAACTGAAAGTTGAAGTACTTATGTGGATGGCTTTCAATGATCTCATATTTAACTCTATGCTTCTCAACCTCAGTCAAAATAACATGCATAATGCACTATTGATCTAAACCTTTATGCTCTTCATCTTCCTCTTCATGTATGCTGCAATTTTCCTGATGTTCTAGCTGAAGATTAGACAATCTTTGCAAATCTGGAAACTCTAAGTTGTCCTCATCATCCTCTTCATGTGTGTTGCAATTCCTCTGTGTCTGCAAATCAAAAAATTGAAAGTTGTCCTTAGTATCTATTGCAGAGCTAAAATTGTCTTCTACTGATATATCAATCTGCTCAACATCTTGAAATTTTTCAGACGGAATAATCTGATCATCATCTTTAAATATTTCGAAAGAAACAATCTGATCATCATGACAGTCATATTTAATAGATGAATCTGATACAATGTTAAAGGCATCCTCATGGCTATCATAATGTGGATCAACAATTTCTGGAGACTGAAGAGTATTCTCTATAGCAACGTATTCTTCATGAACATCTGAATCTTTAGTCAATAAATGAAATTCATGACAACATTTATGATAGAGAAGATCATCTGGAAAAAGTTCTTTACAAAACATATGAAAAGCGGCATGAAAATCTGCCAAAGAGTTGATACTGGCATAAGGCAGAGACCGGTACCAATCACGAGAAATTCCCTCCAATGAGAACCACAAGAGCCAAATCTGAACATCCTCATGCACAACTTGCAACCGATGCATGTAATCATGAAAATCCAGCAAATGTTCAGCTGGCACTTCCCAGTCTTCCCCTTGAAATCTAGGAAGACTATTTTCCCATTCATCTCTACTAGGCACTGGATTAGGGAAACCAACAATTTTTGAAAAATCACAGAACGCATACCTCTTATCAAAGATCTAGTTCATGTCATACCAGTGGAGTCACCAACAGATTTCCGAACAATGGAGTCGCCACTAAATCCGTCCTTCATGGAGTCGCCAGATAGATGATTACAACCAAATGATGTCCAGGCTCTGTCTATCATCAAAGCTGGATCTTGTCGTTTGCCAAGGAAGCTGAGCTTGAATCTTCTCTCCCTGGCAACGGTGCCAATTTTTTATCACTCCAAGAAACTCTTTGGGGTTGTAGAACAAAGATGCTTGGTAACTCAAGAATATGGTAAATTTTGTATGCTTGGAACAATGGGATAACTCAATGACTAATGAAATGGACAACTCATCATACATTCGAATAAGACAATGCTTTTAGAAATCAATAATCAGACAAGATAGTTTAAACAGGGGATGAAGAATACTAATCTTGATAACCAAATACAACTAGGTGTAGGGTCAATACAAGATAGCAAGAAGTCCTTCAATTCAAGTTTATAAGCTTAATAAAGAGATGACAGTCTTTAGAAGCTAAGACAAACTGAGGTAAAGTACAGAAAGATAAGATGCATGAGCAATTCTGATATTGAAGACAAAAGAAGACTGTGATTCTATTATCAAATAAGAGTCTATAACAGTAGCAAAATGTATCCAATATTGAACCCCCTATGGTGCTCCAAATGTCTTTGGCTTTATAGCCTTACAAGATGAAATCTAGATCCTTGAAAGATGGATCAGATTTACTAAAAATAATCAAATCAAAATAGATACAACAAGTGTAGGATGAGATCCTATAAAAATGGATCTAGAATACTAAAAATGGAAAGTCAAAACAAAATAGGAAAAGATCCTATCTAAGGAGTCAAACTCTATCTTCATAGCCTTCATATCCTCCAAACCCTTTGACAGATGTAGAAAACCTTCCAAAGTTGATGAATCTTCATAGGAAATTCGAATTTGCCACCTTTGGCAAAAAAGACAGTTTTTTGCTCATGAACTAGGTCACCATTTTCACTTTTCCACCTTCTTAAACATTAAATACATCAAAATAAAACCTTTAATCTGATGTATTTAATTGTTATGCATCTTTAGAAACCAACCTCGAAAGATTTGGTTGAGAAAAAGTCAAATCTAGGCAAAAATACGGCCTTGCTGCCATGTAACAGGTTTCACCAGCTAATTTTCCCTGAATCCACCCCTTTAGCTAGTGAAAATGAAAGCTTTCAACAACTAACTAGCGGATTTCAAAACCAATAAGCTGGTGAAAACCCAGATTTTTTTTAAATCAAACTTCTCAGTCGTGGAGAGTCTGTTTTACATGCATGAATAGTCGATCAACAACTAGAAATCCTAAGCTTTCCAATGGTACTTTCAAATCTACATTTGGAGCTCGGGAAGGTAGTCAAAATTTCCCTGCAAGATTAGGCATCATTTTTCAAACAAAATACCAGTGTGTTTTTTATCGCTAACAACATCAACTTAACATCAAGCATAAATAAATGATATTAAAGTGAAATAACGATCACAGATATAATATATGAAACAACGAGTTATAGACAAAATTTAAAGCGCTGAATAAAATGAAACATTATATGCTAATGAGACTAAAGTTGTATAACATATTAATGTTCCATAATATAAGCAGCAAAACATAAATGAAACAGTGTCACGCTGGTTTAAAGCTGAAATGTGAACAACTTGTCCATATAGTCTTGGGAATTACATGTCCATAATGTGTTCCAATCAAAGATGCCTTCACTAACAAAGTGAACAGTACTTAAAGTAATCCAGGATCCAAATACTCATATCTCACAGGATAGAGTTGAATCTCCCAAAATCAAGTAATATTACAAAAATAGTGGATTGGAAACCACTCATACCAGAGTTGGCTTATTCAAAATTAAATCAAAATTTTTATAAAACATAAATAAGGAGAAACTATTAATCATTTAAGCGTATAATTGAAAATATTTCTTCCAAGTAATCAACAGCAAAATCTCCCATTTCCTGAGAATAGCAAAACCAATTTTATATATTAGAAAAACAATTACTAATTACTAATTATTATTATTAAAAGGACTCGCTACAAAATCAAAGATTTTGTAGCTAGTCTTAATTTTAGTAAATGAGATCAAATTTCAAATCTACTTATTTTGACTTGGATTACAGAAATCAATGAAATGAAAATAAAATGTTTTACCATTAAAAATCAGCTAGAGAGGAATCAATTAGTTCAGAGTTTATAATTTCTTTGACATTGCTTATATTCTTAATGATTATATTTCCAGATCTCTTGATTCGTTTCGTATCCCTTTCTACCTGTGCCTTGAGATCAAGGTTCTCTTGCTTCAACAGATCGTTCTAAGTAGTCAAGGTTTTAATTCGGGCCCGTAAGAGAGGAACGTCGTATAGTAGCGCTCTACCCAATCGAGACAACTATCACAGTGTAACGGGGGGATGACAGATTGACACAAGGAACAATCGACCAAGGGTGCTTCAATCTTACCTTCTATTTGTTTCAGATCATTCCCAATACCCGAAAATCCTTCGTTACCCTTAAGACATGGGGGTAAATTGGTCACGAAATCATATGGTTTAGCATGGGTGATAACCTCCCTTCTGGAACACTAAAATTATGGATCTTCCTGAGCTAGGAAATCCTCTATCTCACGATATGAACCCTCATCGATCTCGATCGGATCGATCGAGATCAAATGAGTATCCTTTTGGTTCCTTAGTTTTCTAGAGATTAGGCGACTGACCTTCTTATTCCTGAAACCCAAATCTATGCATTGTTGTTTTGTTCATTTACAGAGTTTCTTGACATCAGACTTAACATTAACGTTCAAACTAGCATCATCCACAGGCACATGAGGATCATTTCCCTTCAATTCATCAATCACTTGTTTTAGAGATCTTGCAAGTGAAGACCTACACAGTGATCCTTTATCTAGAGGGGTTTTATCAGTAAACTCTTGTCCATTAATTAAATTAACGAACTAGTTTTCAACCACTAGCTTATCTGAGTTAGGGTTTGTAATTAAAAGAGGGTTTGTTGTAGGATAAGCCTGGGCGAATCCATTCCTCATCAAAAAGGTCTCCCAACTTTCAACTATGGTCGACAGATGATACATCAACAAGATTTTAACCAATCCATGGTGGAAGAGGCTCGAATTGATACCATTTCGTTTGCATCACTTGGACATCTTGTAGAGACTCATCAGTAGGTAAAAGGGCATATCTAAATCGAAACCTATGAAATTCATAAGCAAATGGATATGGTATAGAAATACCAGCCCGTATCGACCTTTGCACGTAGCAAATTGCTTCAGAATTAACAATAAACTATACCATCTAGGTTTTAACAGAGCGATAGGAATATCTTGTATACAACAAGTAGTTTTACTTGAGGTCATGAACAAATTCCATGAGACTTCTTCTATCCTGGCATTTTTAAACCATCTCTCACCCTTTGATGGGAGCCCTGTTGATTTGTTGAAGAAATCTTTTGTCAATTCTAATTGTATGTCTCCAATCTTAGCTTTGAACTCATCAAAGGTTCGTGCGAAAGCTTCTACAACCTAGAGATTGTAACCCTCAAATTTCTTGAGGAATATATCCCAACCATGATCCTTTAGGTCCTCAATAGCATCGCCATGGGATAGTAAGGCTTGGCATCCATTCGGCTCTATGCGAAATGGGTGCCATGACCACTGTAACAAGGATGCAACAGATACCAATCAGAATAGTTTTAGGTTCCAATCATGCGAGCAACAGAAACAGGTCTGAACGGAGAGTGGAAACATGAAAATAGTAGAGTCTGTGGGTTATCATAACTCAGATAGTGAGAACGAAAACCAGAGGGTTCATTGTATTCCTTATCATCTCTTGCGATGAGTGCCAAAAACTACAGAGTACAAAACCCTATGCAGATAATGAATAACTTCATTAATGTTTTGAGCCAGCGAGGTAAGGTGAAAATGCAAGTACAATAGGCATGTACTCATTGATATGAATGTTGACACGACCATTGAACTCATGAGAAGAATATAAAAAATTAACAAAGGCTCTTCATGTATCAAAACAATTCGAAAATGAACTATCGAACCATTGAATTCATAACAACCATATTAACACAAAACTTCGATAATGGATTAATCAACCATTGCATAAGATTTGAATTTCAATTACATATGCATAGTTTTTTTTTTTTAAAGATATTTCTAAGGAACAAAATTATTAAACAAAACCAAGTTTTATGTTTAATTCATGCTTATAGTCATGAATTAAAATAAAACAAACGAAAATGCAAACAAATAAAAATTTAATAAGGTAAGCTTTAATCCAACAATCATTTCGAAACTCAGAAAAATGTTTACAGATTTGAGGTGATGGCATCTACGAAAAAGTGTAATCTCTTTCGATCGTGTTAAATATCAAAAATCATGTGTGGTTGCCAACAAGAAGCTGTGGTGGAGTGTGGCTTCTCTTGGCTTGCAAAAGAGGTGATGAATGGGCTTAGGCAAGGTATCGGATAAATTGTTGTCAAGGTGGATATTGTTGTAATTATGACAACAATTAGTTATGGTAATAATACAAATTTATTGATAGTCTTGAAGTGATTGATCTAACCTATGATGTATATATCAATGAATCCTTGAGAGGCATTGCAATGTTATAAGCACATCTTGAATAATAAAACACACTTGCCCCGTGGATGTTTCCTTCACACATCATTAGGGTTTTGTGATTGTTTTTGTCTATATTGCCATATTTCTTGCATTTAATATTTGTTTCGGGCTCTTGAAAACCAACACCACTAACATGTCCATTATCCTTCTTGGAAAACAAAATGTTTGCCACCCAAAGTGTTGTTGGATTCAACCACTAACATGTTCATTGAAAGCGGGCCTTACACACCCTTTTCACCCTTGTAAATCCTACCTAGAACATTGAAGTGAAGGTTCCCTACTCAAAACCTTATATAATGTTTTGAACAAAGAACCTATCACTTCAATATTCCAAACTAGTTTAACACTTATTAGAATACCTCACGGGTTAGCTCAATTTGTAAGATGTGCTCATACTCTCCAAGAAAAGAGAAAGGTCACGAGTTCGAGGAGTCCTTTGAGATTAATGCTTATCACACCTTTTGAAACACCATTAAATATAAAATGTCAAGTAAGAAACATATCACTTCAATGTGAATGCTATGAGTAGATATCATGCCCATTAGAGGACGTCTTCCCAATAGTACATAAACGGTCCGTACATACAAACACCATTGCGAGATGGCATCGTGCACAAGGATTATGACCGTTAGGATGCCCCACTTGCTAGATTTTGGCCTAAGCATATAAATCATGTTGGATATTATTTGTTTTTGTTAAATACTCTTAATAACCGACAAAATATGTGTATCCACCCCTGATGGGTTTAAAAATGAGCTCGTGTTATATTGGAATGTTCTTGGCGCTCAAGTGTGAATTTAGGTCTTCCTTTTCCTATTTCATCAAAAACGTCGATGAACTAACAACTTACGCAGACTGTAGCATTTCATGACCGTTAGTTGGTTTTGGTTTACATAAATAATTAAGCGTGGCGTACTTTGTTTTTATGTGCAAAACGGGGCACTATTTTCTCTATTCGCTCGCTTCCCGGTGTTTAAGCTCAAGGCAGCTTACGGGAATGATATTTTTCAATGTGCAAGTGCGGTAGGTACGTTGCACTGTCCACATAAATTTCAACCCAAATACTTACTCTGCACTGGAGGTGTAACGGCCAGTCAATCACATGAATAAGTTGTTTGGTGTGGTTGACAGATGTTAGGTAAGTGATTTTGCGATACATGAAGAAACGAAGCCTACCATTCAAATACTCACAAATACAATTATTTTGAGTTGCGACTCCACCATTTGCTCTGCCTACCAGTCTCAGCCCGAGAGGGGCAGTTCTCGTCTGACATTCAAAACCGTTTGACTTTTCAATTTATATCAATTACTACTTGTATTCTTCATGCTCCTCCTGCCACGCAAATCCTGCCTTAACCTATCTCAGCCGGGTTGATATCCATTCATCAGGATCATCTCCATGCAGCAGTCCAGTAACGATAGAGCTTTGTTATGATCCTATTGTGCCTGTGGGGTCTCAATCAAATAATTGGCCTGTTATGATTCTTACTCAGTTTTTCGCTTTTCATGAGTCCAGCGTTCCATATTGACTGTATTCCAATTGTACCTGCGCCGCGCTGAACGAAAGCGCATGATATGTTTTCATTTCAGCGCCGTGAGATGAAGCATTGTACATCATATTATGTAGAGAATAATCCTCCTATTCATTTTCTCTACATTATTCATGAAATGTGCGTCTAATATATTTGTTAAACGAGAAGTGAAATTCAGCGTGGGGGACCTTCCTGCAGTTCATGGTCAGTCTATGCTCGTTAATATTGAATTTCTTTTGGACTTCTAATCATTTTACTGTTAGCAATTATTGACGAGATAATATTAATGTATTTTGGAAATTGTTGCAGGGAAACATACGAAGAACAAGCAATGAGCACAGGATATCTTATTTTTCTCGCCACCAAGAACGGGTACTCACCATTTCGTTTCTCCGCTTTTATAGAATTTCTCTGTCTGGGGATTATTGCAAAACAGAAATTCCGCCTCTCAGGCCTTTTTTATGCCATTTCTCTTCTTTAGAATTTTTTTCTTCCATATGCATTTTGCTTTGGCTCCAATAACTATAAAACATAGGTGTGCGGTATGATGTTTATATATTTGAACAAATTAAAACAGAAATTCCGCCGCTCAGGCCTTTTTCATTCCATTTCTCTTCTTTAAAATTTATTTCTTCCATATGCATTTTTCTTTGGCTCCAATAACTATAAAACATAGGTGTGCGATATGATGTTTACACAGTTGAATAAATTCCAGAAGCCTGTAGGACTAGCTTGAATCCTACGTTCATGAAAATTACATATGCCATATAGAGCTAATGTCTGTTTGTTTCCATGGATATTGCCTACCTTTATCTTTCTTATCTCATATTTTCAAGCTGTCATAGCAAACTTGAGATTGAAACGAGACCCCAATATAATGTTTAAGTCTCTGGTATTGTGTGGAGTAATGATTTTGAACATTGCGTCTGTCGCTGGCTGGTTGGGCAGTTGTCCCATTTAAAGTTTAAATCGTTTAAACTAGTCTCTCTGTCTTTTATTTTAAGGGTTCATAATATTGCCTCTACAGGCCTTACCTTGGGAGATTGGAAGTTCTTCCTCGGTATTGAATTGATGATGGTTCATGAACCCATATACCTACCAAGGACAGGCTGCTCTACCATTCCTCTACGGGCTCCCTTTGAAAGTTAGGTACAGATATCTCGCTATATATGTTCTAGAGAGTACAATCCATGGCGTAATATAAGTCAATTAACACGTATTTTCTACGTATACGCAGTCATATGAGGACCAAATTTTTGGTTCAGTTGTCTATATCGTATGCGACCCCACTTTTCTTTCTTAGTAGTTTCCCCCCTTTTATGCCCTAATGCGTTAAAGCTCTAACGTATGGGTGCTACAGGCCTATAACAAAAACCTTTAAGCCTATTGTTTGACATACGCCTATTTTGCATTCAGCACTACACTATTGAGGAAGGAGCTCATGGACATGTCTGAAAATGAAATCTCCATCATCCAATTTATGAAAATGAAATCTCCAGCATCCAATTTGTTCACTGAATGTAAACAAAACTGGCGCATATTCAATGGCATTCTTTGCGATAAGGAGACGCATGAATAGTTTAGTGAAGGATAAGGCATTGAATTTTTAATCAGTGGGAATTACATTATACATGGAAATGACGCAATCCAATATGTTGGGAATTAGATATGAATATTAATCATCTCCTATCAATTATTATTTCTGTCTCATGAATCAAGATGGTTAATAAACCAATATGGTTTAATTATTTCCATTATTTCATGCCTTTTCTTTTATTTAGAATTTGTTTCCTACACATGCATTTTGCCTCAACTCCTTGAACTATAAAACTTAGTGTGTGATATTATATTATATTGTTGAACTATAAAACTACTGTGTGATTTTATATCTATATTGTTGAAAAAATTCCAAAAGGCCGTAGAAAATTGGAATAGGTAGATGGCATAGAGAGTTGATGTCTGTTTATTTCCATGAATATTGCTCGCCTTAGTCTTTCTTATCACGTATTTTCGCGTTGTCATAGAGAGCCTGAGATTGAAATGAGACTTCTATAATGTTTCAGTCGATAGTAAAACTGGTAACGCGTTGGACAGTTACTTTTAAACATTACGCATGTCACAGGCTGGTTGGGCTTTCGTCCCATTTAAACCAGTCTCCGTCTTTATTTCATCAAATTGCCTCTACAGGAGAGATTGAAAGTTCTTCCGTCGTAAATAGATTTATTATCTTTCATGAATCCATACAGCTACCACGCGTTGGCTGCTCTACCATTCATCTCCGGGCGACCTCTGACGGTTAGGTACACATAAATTCTCTGAAAAATAATTTTAACGCGAAGTAACATGAGTCAACGAATACGTATACGCTTTCATATATATCGACAATTTTTTTCGTTAGGTTATCTATATCGTACCCTTGAAATATACAACACACCTAAATTTCTACGCAATTTACTGGAAATTAAAAAATAAGAACCTTTTGTCTTACACAACCAAATCGTATTACCGACCTTCTCTCGAGAATAGATTTAGGTATCCAATAACATGGAACAAAGTTAATTGTTGACTTTGATCTATATCTTTTGGATATCCCATATGTAATCAAAATAAGATGCCCACCTTTTATGGGAGTTTTCTTCACAGCCCAAATGACTTGAAACATTTAGGCATGGCATATAGCTTGGGTTTTAATGTTGTGGGAAGAACTTACTACTATGTAAAGTATGAGTTCTATATATAGTTTGGGTTTTAATATATAGTTTGGGTTTTAATGTTGTGGGAAGAACTTATTACTATTATGTAAAGTATGAGTTTTATATATTTTATGTAAAGTATGGATTCTATATATCTTATGGGACAAGAAAATTAATGTAAAGAAGAACAAAAAAAGATGATATAATTTTATGTATAGTGTACATATTAAATTATAATATGTGATTAAGTTAATAATTTAGATGAAAGTATTTATAGTTTTGTAAGAATTTATAGAAAAAAAAATAATGTAAAGAAATAACTCATACTATAGTTTAGTATGAGTTCTATATCTTATATATTTTATAGGACAAGAAAATTAATGCCAAGAAGAAAATAATGCCAAGAAGAAAAAAAAAATGATATAATTTTATGTATAATGTCTATATTATAATATATTATAGTATGTGATTATGTTAATAGTTTGATAATAACTTTGATGAAAGTATTTATAGTTTTGTGAGAACTAATTTTTTATTATTTTATTTATTTATTAAATTTAAATTAAATTAAATTTTTAATAAAATATAAATATATAATTTAATAAAAGATTGAATATCTTTTTTTATTGTATTAATTGATTTGTTTTAATATTTTATTTATTATTCTTATATAATTTATATAAATGAATTAAGTGTAAACTTTGATATTTTTCAATTTTGATTTATCAATTTAATAAAAACATAACATTTCTAATTTCTTGTTAGTCAATTTTAACATCCTCTTTACATGTCATCATGTTGCAATAATTAACCTTGGTTATAAAAATGAAACACTATAATGTCACAAATATGTTAATATTTTTATTGAGAATATAAATTTAGTGGTGCTAATATTTGTTGTGTATGCCTACTGCAATAACCTCATAGTAGTTGAGTCAACAAACAACTTAATATACTTGTTCTTTCATTACCAAGAATAGCAAGGGAATGGTTACTTAAATTTCCTAGTTGTTGAAACATCAAGTGGTTCATACTTTAGTTGCTTGTATACACTTACTCTATTACTACAAATTCTAATTTGGTTAGTTGTCCAATTACTCATGCTATGTTTATGTGATGTTTTGAGTGAGTTCTTAATTTAAGGGGTGCAATTGTATTTATAATTTTTTGTATAATTTGTTAAGTTTTGTAATTTATTTTGTGGTTACATTAATTTTGTTAGTGTGTTATTCTTCTACATCAAAAATCACCATTTCATAGTACTTGTATCCACTATACTACCTCTTCTGGTGATTGACACAATTTTTGTAAATCAATAAACATGAATAATTTTTTGAGTAAAATTACTTCCTTTATTTCTTGACTTGTTACATAGTTAGCTTCTAAATGCAAATATGTATGACCGCTAAAAACCTCTTTTTATTGTTGACATGTAAATCAAAATAAAATAATTTTAATATAAAGTTTCATTTAAATAATTAAATATTTCATAATCCTCTTAAATATTTTATTCTCTTCAAATTATCTACCTTCATTCATTACACCTATTAAAATTATAGATTTTGTAGAATTTATTGAGTACCAAAATTATTGAGTACACTTTTAAATTCATTCATTACACCTATTAAAATTACTAGATCTTATAGAAATTATTGAGTAACAAAATAATAATTGAGTACACTTTTAAGTAAAAAATATTTATTATATTTTAATCAATTGTATTTAGAAATAAATTTATATCCTTGAATATTGATATGAAATTTATATTTTTAATTATTTAAAATATTATTTTGAAAATTGAAAAATTAATATTATGATGATGTTCTTTCGCATCCATCGCAACAATTTTCAAATCAACTTTTCAGACCAAACAAATGTGGTCCATCATGATGACAAGAGAACTTTTCAGACCAAACAAATGTGGTCCATCATGATGATAAGAGATGAATAAAATATTATTAGTAACAAGGTATTTATATGAAAAATTAAATCTAAGATTTAGTAGAAAGTTGATAATCTCTATTTAGGTTGTTAGGTTGTTTTTCAATTTTGATGGCTTCCCTAAATTTTCCATTGTGATAGTGATCTACTCTAGCAAGAATTTTGACCTCCTCAATACAAATGTGATGTTTAGTCTTGTCAGAGTGTTCGTCCAAATAAAAGAAACGAGTGAAATTGTGCTTTACATCAATGACATGTTCTTGAATCTGAATATTAAAGGAACAACCTGTTTCTCCTATGCATTGCTTTCCATAGGAGCAAGGGATCTTGTAGGCACCTTTTTTCTCAAGGGGATTAGTGGGGTCCTTGAAATATATGATGGAATTTCTAATAGTGTTTATGGGTTTGAAGGTTGCTTCGATCTTTTTCTTCTTTAAAATTCTAGCAAACTCATCATTAGTCCCATGTATGTACGGAAATAAAACTTTGGACGCATCATTATTAGTTTGTTCCTTATCTATAGGTCCTTTAGTGGCATTTTGAAAGGTCCTAATTCCTAGATGATCATTATAGCCATTATCCTTAAAAACCTCGAGGAGATGGGATTTTTCTTCATTAAGATGTTGTTTGTGAGATATTCTCAAGGCTATGGTAGTTAGGATGTTGAGAACTCCTAGCTTCTAGGTATGGTGATGGTGGGATTCAGCATGAAGCTATTATTCAGTGTGGATTTTCTTCCTATAAATTGGAGGGATAAAGATCCATCAGGTATTTTTGTAACCTGAACATCTAAAAAGGGAAGACTACCTTTATCTTCAACCTCCATACTGAATTTGAAATGACTACATTGTTCATTAAGGTGGTCATCAAGTTCATTCAATTTGTTGTGACCATGGGGCCATATAACAAAGGTATCATCAACGAACCTCTTCTAGAGTTTAGGTTGAAGAGGAGAGGAAATAAGGGATCTACTTTCAGGATCCTCCATGAATAAATTGGCTACAATTGGAGAGAAGGGTATCCCATGGAAACCCCACAAGTTTTTTTATATATGTCCCCTTGGAAACTAAAAAATATGGAGTTAATAAAATTTCAGCTAACTTAGTTGTACCTTGGTAGTAATCTTCTTGATAACTTTCATAGCCCCATCAATAGGAATCTTAGTGAAGAGAAAAACAACATCAAAACTTAAGAAAGTGTCATTTGTGTCCACTTTGATGTCCTTGATCTTGGTGACAAAAAATGTAAAATCCTTTAATATTAATATAAAAGAATCTTACCAAATATAACTAACATATTTTTTTATATTCAATATATCTTACCAATATTTAATATTTAACTTATGCTATCATCAAGATCTTCTTCATAAATCTTTCTTAATTTTAAAAAATATATATCCTTCTTAGTTTTAAAAATTATAAACCATATTTTAATAAGATTCTAAAATATTGTTTCCACCCATACAATAAGTTTAATCTTTTTTAACCATTATAAATTTATACAATTTCAAATTAGTAAATTAATTTTGCTAAAAAAAATTAATTATAATCCATCTTTTCTTGTAAGAATTATATATATATATATGGTTAAGAGCCTCTGTTTCTTCCTAAGAGGTCACAAGTTCAAATCTAAAGGGAGGTAGGGTATGTATACCTCCGTAAACTTTACCAATCAAATTGTTAGGCGAATCTCTTGTCCCACAAACAAGGGAGTCCAATTTGGTGTGGCTTGGTCGTGACCTTAAAAATAATTTATTATTGTTATTATTATTATTATTATTAAATGATTTTTAAGATAGTTTAATTATACAATAAATTTTCTTAACAACCACAAATCTATACAATTAGGTTTGTGAAAAAAAAATCTGATTATAATCCATACATCTTTTAAAATAATTTAATTGATGATGATGATTAACGTCCAATAAAACCTAATTGGTCTATCCTACCTTAAAAAAGTAAATGATTACTTATAATTCTTTAGAATTTTGTAAATACTATAATTTTGAAAAGAATAGAAAGAAAAAATTAATATGTAAATACTTTTTTTTAATTCATATTCTTTATAGTTTCCATTTTTACATTCAATTGTTTCCATTCAGCTAGTAAATTTTCATAAATTTATATAATTAGTTTTATAAAGAAAAAAAAAATTGATTATAATCCATGCCTTCACATAAGATGAATTAATTTTTTTTTTTATCCATATTCTCTGTAATTTTCAAATGTCTGTTTTTATATTTTATATTTACGACCAACCCACTTAGAACCTTTTAAAACGTTCTATTTTGAGAGTCATAAGTTTGATCAAAGTACTTACTCTGTAATTTTCAAATGTCTGTTTTTATACTTTATATTTACGACCAACCCGAGAACCTTTTAAAGCGTTCTATTTTGAGAGTCATAAGTTTGATCAAAGTACTTACTCTTCGTGAAGGTTAAATGCTTCACTATGCATCGACCTAGAATAATTTTCATCAAGAGAACGCTGACACTTACCATTTACCTTTTAACATTACTCTCTGAAATTGATCTTTCGCGTCCACTCCATTCCTATCTTTAGGGTTTCTCATCCAATTAGTGTGGATATATCTACTATTGATATTGCTTCTTCCAACGAATCTTCGAATGTTGCATCCTTCCTACAGTTCGTTTTGTTTCAGGGTATGAGCAGGTTGCATCTGTTGCGTGGTATTATTGTTTATCAAACTATTTCCTATCAATAAGAGTGAGAGAGCACACCACTTATGGCAAGTGCGTATTTCCTGTTGTCAAAATAAATTTTGAAACCGTCTTTGCTGATACATTTCTGGTCTGGCCTAATTTACATGTTGTCTTTGTTTTTGAGGTTTTTGATTTTTTTATCTTTTGAGAGGGATTTTTTTTAAGTTTACTGTGAGCTAGATTTATGATTCAATATTCAATTACCCATGAAATTTAAAAGAAAAAATAAATTAATAAATAATAATAACAACAAAAATATATTTGAATGCTTGTTGGTTTATATATATATATATATATATATATATATATATATATATATATATAAGTTTGATTCTCACATCTTACACATTAGTTAAGAAGAAAGTTAGTGAAAGTTATTGTGGATGTTTTTCTAATCCATAATCAATATTAATTAAAGAAATTGTCATAAATTTATTTCACTTTTTCCATTTAAGTATAATTGTTTTTTACTCAATAGTTACTAAACATTCTCTTAACCAATATTGCATTTAGATTTTATGCTTAGTTTATATAAACCATTTTTTAATATAAACATTTTAAAGTAACAATGAATATGCATGTGTAGAATTTCATCTTGGTAGAACATAAACAATGAGTATGAAACATATGTAGTGGAAGATGACAAAAACAAAAATATATTTCAATGTCGATCTTTTATATATATATATATATATATATATATATATATATATATATATAGTTTGTCATTCACATATTAGTAAAGAGGAAAGTTAGTCAAAGTTATTGAGTAATATCTTTTCATCCATAGGTATCACTAATTAAGAAGAAAAATAAAAAAATTGCAACAAATTTAAGTCACTTCATCCATTGAAGTAGAGTTGAATTCCTCTCAATAATAATCACAAGAAACTCTCTTCATCAATATTGCATTTGGTTCTCCCCTCATTGATTCTAGGTTTTTTATGACAACCATAAACATCAAAGAAAGTTAGAAAGTTAGTTGAGCATCCCAACAATGCATTTGGTTTTATTCTTTTTATTTTAGGTGTCTTCAAACATAAAAACTTAGTGCAAAAATTGATATGTAGCATTTGGATTTGGTTTTGCTAGCCTACAAAATTAAGATCTCAATGAGAACATAAACACATGTTTTTTAAACCACATTCATAACTCATTATCAATACTAAGAGCCAAAGTGTAATTATTTTAGTTTCACTCGTTACACAAATTAGAAAAAAAAAAAAAAACTATATAGTTTTATCTATCAAATGCTAAGAGAGATCAAATCCTTGAAGATTAATATAACCAGAATTAATATGAATCTAAGTTGGTGATATATGAACATATTTGATTATTTATGCATACTTTAAAAAAAGTGCAAAACTATATATATATATAACTCTTATGTAATTGTAGTGAAATAAATTAGAATCAAAATCACATTCAATTATATTTATATTTAAATAAGTTGCAGCTTAATATTATGTTGTAAAGATAAATAAAATATAAAATTAGATGTTGGGAAAAATGTTACAAGTTATTATTTAAGTAGTTTATTTGTTATTCTTAAGTAGTTCATTTTTTATAGGAATAAGTAACAATAGAGTTGGGAGGTTTGGATGGGTTGGGGTTAGTTCTAATTTATTTTTTTTAAGTTGATTTTAATTTGAATTATTGTTAACTTCAATGTGATGATTATTTATAAATATTGATTATTATATTAAATGATAGTAANTCCCCTCATTGATTCTAGGTTTTTTATGACAACCATAAACATCAAAGAAAGTTAGAAAGTTAGTTGAGCATCCCAACAATGCATTTGGTTTTATTCTTTTTATTTTAGGTGTCTTCAAACATAAAAACTTAGTGCAAAAATTGATATGTAGCATTTGGATTTGGTTTTGCTAGCCTACAAAATTAAGATCTCAATGAGAACATAAACACATGTTTTTTAAACCACATTCATAACTCATTATCAATACTAAGAGCCAAAGTGTAATTATTTTAGTTTCACTCGTTACACAAATTAGAAAAAAAAAAAAAAACTATATAGTTTTATCTATCAAATGCTAAGAGAGATCAAATCCTTGAAGATTAATATAACCAGAATTAATATGAATCTAAGTTGGTGATATATGAACATATTTGATTATTTATGCATACTTTAAAAAAAGTGCAAAACTATATATATATATAACTCTTATGTAATTGTAGTGAAATAAATTAGAATCAAAATCACATTCAATTATATTTATATTTAAATAAGTTGCAGCTTAATATTATGTTGTAAAGATAAATAAAATATAAAATTAGATGTTGGGAAAAATGTTACAAGTTATTATTTAAGTAGTTTATTTGTTATTCTTAAGTAGTTCATTTTTTATAGGAATAAGTAACAATAGAGTTGGGAGGTTTGGATGGGTTGGGGTTAGTTCTAATTTATTTTTTTTAAGTTGATTTTAATTTGAATTATTGTTAACTTCAATGTGATGATTATTTATAAATATTGATTATTATATTAAATGATAGTAAATCTAGATTAGAATGAAAATCATACTAATCTACATTTAAATAAGTTATAATTCCTCAACTTCATGACTCTCAACAATTCCATGTCTCTCACAATCAACATGGAATTCACCATGCATTTCATTTCATAATCATGTCAACTAAAGGAATGGAGCAACAACAACTTGTCTTCCCCGAGAATGTTCCATAAAAAAGGAATAATGGATGGTTGTTTAGCATGGTCCATAATTCCTTACCCTCTTCCCAATAGAGGAGAATAATCCCGTGTAATCCAAAATAGTGAGAAATGATCCTAAAACCCAATTACGACATTTTGTTAGAATGCTCTTGCAATCCCAAACAAGGACGTGAAACTTCTTAAGGAAGGAAAAATGCCAAGAAGAAGGAAGAATTAAAGGTTCCTTAAGCTACCATTTGTCAACAAGGTTAAGTTAATTTTCCCTTTATTTCCCTCCCTCTTGTTCATCATTTTCCCATGGTGCTCCTCGAATCATTTGAAGCAATTTTTCCATTAAATTTGGACATTGAAGAGGAGATTTACTACCAAAAAAAGGTTGATGCACTTGAGGGAGAGTGCAATTTGGTAGAGGAGAAGCATGTATGAAGAATTGGAGGCGTATGCAATAGGGCGTCGTTCCCATAACAATGCAAACAAACAAAGCGTAACGAAATACAACCAAACAAGAAATAAAAATTGTGGATTGGTGAAATTCTAATAGGTGTGATTCCTGTGGAGTTGGGAGAGGATGTTTTAGCAAAAATTGACAAGTATATGCAAGGATTGTTGTAGCCGAAGAAATACGAACATTTTGATGAAGTGTTAGTATTGAAGAAAATAATTGATGGCCAAGACTAGTACATGGAAAAAACAAGGGAATAGGATACACTCAAAGAAGATGAATTTGACCATGTAGTAGAAGTGAGGTGGTTGATTATACACAACTCTTACACCAAGAAATAGAGGTGCCAAGAAATATGACAATGAAGACATTGTACTAGAGAAAGAAGATGTAATTGTAACAATAGAGGTAGATGATGAAGATTGTGAGATTGACGACATGACACTAAAAAATACACAATAAGATAGAATTCCTATGTAAACTATGTGTTTCCAGAAATATCATCTTATCGATATATTTGAGACTTATGGGCCATGGACTAAATGTAGATGAAGCAAGGAAAAAGTTAGATGAAAGAATGGAAATAAATGATGAGTTTGTTGTGAAAATGAAACTTTTGTGCTAAGAAATGACCTACAAGAAGACATGGAAAATATAAGGAAAAATTCAAGGATGTGAGGTTGTAGGGGATGGGTTTTTTGGATCAAATTGGGTGAGGAGGACCCTTCAAAAAAAGATGTTGTAATTAAGAAGATTGTGGAAATTCACTAAGAATAGAGACAATCAAATGGGACTCGCCTTTAAAGATAAGAAGAAAAAAAATGAGATGTTAATAATGCCTTAACAAGAAATTTTGCAAATGTTAAAGAAAATTTGTAGTGTATCCAAGAAAAGTATGTTGAAAATGTAAACATGATAATTGAAGAGAAATTAAATAAATACTCATTGGATAAGGTCTTCCCCTAATTTAGTTGTTAATTTTGTGGCAAGATGATAAGTAAGAAGAAGGATGGATGATGGATCATGAAAAACATAGATTGCTTAAAAGTTTGGAGGCAAAAAAAAGGAAGATGGAAAGTCACATATGTCCTTGAACACAAACTTTTAGTTCATTCAAGAAAGGGATTAGTTCATCAATTCAAGCAAGGGAGATTAATAAAGAAATATGTCCGCCCATTGGAAATAAGATAAGTGTGTATTCTTTCCAAATTATATATAAATATATGTATATTTTCCAAATTGTATATATAAGTACATAAGTACACTTAGAAAATTATAGATAAGTTGTGTCATGAAGATAAGATTAGATAATTATTTTACAATGAATTGAACATAAATTAAGATTAATCAACTATTGATACATATAAAAGAAACAATCAAACCTATGATATTTTTAGTATTAAATCTTATATTTTTATAAATTTTAAAGATAAAATCCAGAATAATAATTACATGATTAATAATATTAATAATATGAAATATAAAGAAAATTAGAGATGGATATCATTTCCTTTTAATTTATTTTATCTTTAATAATATAAGATATAATTTTATTATTAAATAATTACACATTAATTAATATAGAAAAATATTTCTAAACAATATTTAAGATAATAGATTTTATTTATTAAATATATTTATTGATATTCATAAAAATAAACAACATTAATATCATAATGTTAAAAAGCCTATAGGAAAAATGCTGAAACAACATATTAACATAATAATGTTAAATAAAAAGTAGGAAAATGTTAAATAAATAATAATAAAAAGTAACTATAGGTGTCCCCTTTCTTTCCAATAAGAAGTCAATGATCATAAATCTTCATATATGTATCCTATTTCTAATAAGAATTCAGTGATGATAAATCTTGGAGATTGGTAAGGGTTTGGGCTGTTGATTGTAAGGAATTGTAAGGATTACCTTTTCTTGTTAAAAAAATATTAATGTAAAATAAAAGGTAGGAAAATGTTGAAGCAACCATAGGTATCCCTTTTCTTTCTAATAAGTCAGTGATCATAAATCTTCATATGTATCTCATTTCTAATAAGAATTCAGTGATAATAAATCTTGGAGATTGATTTTCTAATAAGAATTCAGTGATAATAAATCTTGGAGATTGATAAGAGTTTGGGCTGCTGATTGTAAGGACTGCCTTTTCTTGTTAAAAAAATAGAAGGTAAGAAAAATGTTACTAGCCACCATAAGTATGCTAATTGTAATGATTGTAAGGACTACCTTTTCTTGTTAAAAAAAATAAGAGGTAGGATAAGTATCCCATTTGTAGTAAGAACTCAGTGATGATAAATCTTGGAGATTGGGAAGGGTTTGGGTTGCTGATTGTAAGGACTACGTTTTCCCGTTAAAAAAAGGAAAAATGTTACATTCAACCATAAATATTCAAGAACTGAGTGATGATAAATCTTGGAGATTGGGAAGGGTTTGGGCTGATGGTGGTAAGGGAGTACCTTTTCTAAAAGGGTTTGAGCTACTCGAAGGGAATACCTCTTCTAAATTTTAATTTGTGTATTATAAGTTTATTTTGATTTGAATCCTATGACTGTTGATGAATATCGTCGGATAGATAATTCTGAGTGTGGTATCTCATGGGCATTAGGCTTGACAATAGCACCCACGCTCAAGCATTACACAATCAAACCAATGCCTTTGTCTATTTTGAGATTGTATATTTGACTTCAATATAGACAATCAGGGAAAGAATACGGAAGCCTTCCCAACAAGTCGCTCAAGCATTACGAAATCAAACCAATGCCTTTGTCTATTTTGAGATTGTATATTTGACTTCAATATAGACAATCAGGGAAAGAATACGGAAGCTTTCCCAACAAGTCACTGACGAATGATTTCAGAAGAAGTAATGGTTGCCAACTGTTTTAGCAGCAATCTCACATTGCTAATATACTAGTTGCATTTTGACCTAAACTATACTGTGCTTGTGATACCCTTTATGAACTTGATGGGTTTCAAGATGTCTGAACAATTCACCACTAACATTGAACAATTCACTACTAACATTGTATCAGAACTATTTTTCTAGAATAACCATCTGCATTTTGAGTTTTCAAAGAAAAATAATTCCCACGACACAATTTTGGATTGATGTTCAAATGGAAAAATTTAAAACCCAAAAGATCTTTTCTACATATTATAATCTCAGGTTGTTTGTCCGCATAAAAACTTAGTCCGTTAAATTCCATTGTCAAAAACTCACAATGTGCTAAATTCATAAAGAAACCAAAAACTACACAGAAGCATCAGTTTCGCAAACAATACTGTTTGCTCTTTAGCATTCTAGTAATATAGCAATATTTTATATTTTCTGACTTTGTTATATCGTGGTAGTGTGTCCAAGAAGTAATATAGAATTTACTCCCTTCATTCATGGATGTTACAGAAGCCAGTAGCTCCTGGGAATCAGTCCTATGATCAATAACTCATGATTGTTTCAATTTATCGGTACTTTAGACAATTAACTCCCTGATGCCAGATAATGTTGGAAATTTTCAAGCTGGCTCTTGTACTTTGGCTGCACAAGATAGAAGACTATGTTGTCGCATCAGTTTATTCCTAGATTGTGAAATTCATGTTTGCCGTCGACTTTATTGAAGACACAGATTTATATGTCGCGACTGACTGGCAAGATACACACTCATTTGGCTTCGATGATTATCACTCTGATTTTCACCAGGAATTTCTGATAATGGGTTGTTGCTCTTATTTCTAGAAATTTGTGTAAACATATAGTTAGTCATTGTAAAATATTTGTTCGTTGTGGTTGTACACGAGAATGCGAACTCTTGTGTTTCCTTACCTCGAGAGTTTTTTCGTGGTGAAACTATGCTTATGTTCCTTCTATTGTAGCGGGCACTATGGTGGTTTTCTTACGCTTGTCTTAAAACTGCAACTATTGATGTTCTAATGTTTCATCAAGGACTTAGTTTGTGTATATTGCTTATGGCTTCGGCAAACATGTAAGGAAAAAAATTTCCGCAGCAAATATAAGATGTTTTATCTTAATTTGCATCGTGTACGTTTTGCAAATTCATTTACTCTATTGTGTACAGCTGTAGAAAGTAGCTGGATTCATAAGGTTGGACAATTAAATGACTGCACTGGATAACAGTCTAGAACTGAGACACCCTAGCAATGGAGTCTTTTGTTTTTACGAACTTGCCATCTACAAAACTACTTGGCCTGCCTGTTGGTCGATAACCTGTGTTATATGATTCTTCAAATGTACGGAACCAATAACATTTACTAAGAATGTGAAACTGGAAATTTGTATCAATGTTCATAGAATGTGTATGGAAGAAAAAAACATATTTCAACTAAGTCTTAACTATAATAAAAATAAATTCTATACCTATTTTGCAAAGGAGAAATCGAGAATGAAGCTAATGTGATACGTCTTATCTGTAATAAAAATATAAACATACATATACAGGTCTATTCTGCAAAAGAGAAACATAGAAGAAACTCTATAACTATTCTGCAAAAGAGAAATTGAGAATGAAGCATATGTGATATTAATGTATTATCTTATGTATAAATAATTAAGACATAAAGAATGTAATTTTCTGTTTTTGTAATTCTTTATTTGATACTACAAATCCTAAAAGGTCT
>ML799760.1:104852-118507 GCA_009831015.1 Picea engelmannii
TTTATTATTTACCTTTTAAAATCTCTTAAACCACTTTGATTACTTTGACCTTTTGGGGCTTCTAGATGACATATGAGGGTCCTCCAACTTCGTAAGGTCATAACTCTCAAACCGTGAGGAGTTATGTGACGTTCTACATACCAACATAAATGGAATGACATGTACTATCCATATAGAATAGTATTATCTGAAAATATATCTTAACTCATACCATTACCCATCAAGCAAACTTGGGTCCATTACCCAAACCTAGGGTCTCCAACTTCTCATGGCCATAACTCTCTAACCGTGAGGAATTATGTGACGTTCCACATACCACTGGAAATGACATGACAAGAAATATCCATATAGGATATTTTCCCTCACAAATTCACTTTTCTTCATCTCGTTATTTCACAATTAAGCATGGGTTCTCTTACTCCACAAAGCGTCTTCCCGTGAGGGATTTCACCATAAGGGGACCACTTTGGAGTTCATCCATATTTACTTCTTACCAACCATGACAAAACAATAATGAGTCATATTTACATCAAACACTATTGGGTACATTACCCAAACCTTTGTGCTACGGGTCTTTCTTCAAGGGTTGACATCAATGACAACCAACCTTAATCAATAGCAAGGATATAAGAACAGAGTAATAAACATATAGATCCAGTGACCTTGTAATGATGAATGTTTACAGTAAAATAAATTTTAATGTGAAGCATTCATATGATACATCAACTTAACATCAAGCATAAAAAAATTATATTAAAGTGAAATAACGATCACAGATATAATATATGAAACAACAATTTATAGACAAAATTTAAAGTGTTGAATAAAACGAAACATTATATGATAATGAGACTAAAGTTGTATAACATATTAATATTCCATAATATAAGAGACAAAACATAAATGAAACTGTGTCACGTTGGTCTAAAGCCAAAATGTGAACAACTTGTCCATATAGTCTTGGGAATTACATGTCCATAATGCGTTCCAATCAAAGATGCCTTCACTAACAAAGTGAACATTATTTAAAGTAATCTAGGATCCAAATACTCATATCTCACAGGATAGAGTTGAATCTCCCAAAATCAAGTAATATTACAAAAATAGTGGATTGGAAACCACTCATACCAGAGTTGGTTTATTCAAAATTAAATCAAAATTTTTATAAATCATAAAGAAGGAGAAACTACTAATCATTTAAGCGTATAATTGAAAATATTTCTTCCAAGTAATCAACAACAGAATCTCCCATTTCCTGAGAATAGCAAAACCAATTTTATATATTAGAAAAACAATTGCTAATTACTAATTATTATTATTAAAAGGATTGTCTACAGAATTGAAGATTCTGTAGCCTGTCTTAATTTTAGTAATGAAATCAAAATTCAAATCTACATATTTTGACTTGGATTACAGAAATCAATGAAATGAAAATAAAACATTTTACCATTAAAAATCATCTAGAGAGGGATCAATTAGTTCAGAGTTTATAATATCTTTGACACTGGCCGTATTCTTAATGACTATATTTCCAGATCTCTTGATTTGTTTCTTCTCCCTTTCTACATGTTCCTTGAGATCAAGGTTATTTTGCTTCAACAAATCATTCTGAGTAGTCAAGGTTTTAATTCGGGCTTGTAAGAGAGGAACGTCGGTATAGTAGCACTCTACCCAATCAAGATAGCTATCACAGTTTAATGGGGGGATGACAGATTAACGCAAGGCAAAATCGACCAAGGGTGCTTCAATCCTACCTTCAGTTTGTTTCAAATCGTTCCCAATACCCGAAATCCTTCGTTACCCTTAAGACATGGGGGTAAATTGATCACGAAATCATATGGTTCAGCATGGGTGATAACCTCCCTTCTGGAACACTGAAATTATGGATCTTCCCGAGCTAGGAAATCCTCTATCTCACGATCTGAACCCTCATCGATCTCGATCGGATCGATCGAGCTCATATGATTATCCTTTCGGTTCCTTAGTTTTCTAGAGATTAGGCGATCGACCTTCTTATTATTGAAACCCAAATCTGTGCATTGTTGTTTTGTTCCTTTACGGAGTTTCTTGACATCATACTTAACATTAACATTCAAACTAGAATCGTCCATAGGCACATGAGGTTCATTTACCTTCAATTCATCAGTCACTTGTTCTGGATATCTTGCAGGTGATAACCTACAGGATGATCCTTTATCTAGAGGGGTTTTATCAGTAAATTATGGTCCATTAATTGAATTAACAAACTAGTTTTCAGCCACTGGCTTATCTGAGTTAAGGTTTGTAATTAAAAGAGGGTTTGTTGTAGGATCAGCCTAGGTGAAGCTATTCCTCATCAAAAGGGTCTCTCAACTGTCACCTATGGTCAATAGATGATACATCAACAAGATTTTAACCAATCCATGGTGGAACAGGCTCAAATTGATACCTTGTCGTTTGTATCGCTTGGACATCTTGTAGAGACTCATTAGTAGGTAAAAGGGCATATCTAAATTGAAACCTATGAAATTCATAAGAAAATGGATATGGTATAGAAATACCAGCCCGTATCGACCTTCGCACATAACAAATTGCTTCAGAACTAACAATAAACTATGCCATCTAGGTTTTAATAGAGCGATAGGAATGCCTTTTATACAACAAGTAGTTTTACAAGAGGTCATGAACAAATTCCATGGGACTTCTTCTATCCTGGCATTTTTAAACCATCTCTCTCCCTTTGATGGGAGCCTTGTTGCTTTGCTAACAAACTATTATGTCAATTCTAGTTATATGTCTCCAATATTAGCTCTGAACCTGTCAAAGGTTCGTGTGGAAGCTTATGAAACCTGGAGATTATAACCCTCAAATTTCTCGAGGAATATATCCCAGCCATGATCCTTTAGGTCCTCAATAGAATTGTTATGGGATAGTAAGTCTTGGCATCCGTTCAGCTCTATGCGAATGACGGGTGTCATGACCACTGTAACAAGGATGCAACAAAGACCACTCAGAACAGTTTTAGGTTCCAATCGTGCGAGAAATAGAAACAGGTCTGAACGGAGAGTGGAAACATGAAAATAGCAAAGCCTGTGGGTTATCATAACTCAGATAGTTAGAACACAAACTAGAAGGTTCATTGTATTCCTTACCATCTCTCGCGATGAGTGCCAAAACATACAAAGTACAAAATCCTATGCATATAATGAATAGTTTCATTAATGTTTTGAGCCATCAAGGTAAGGCGAAAATGCAAGTACAATAGGCATGTACTCATTGATATGAATGTTGACATGACCATTGAAATCATGAGAAGAATATCAAAAATTAACAAAGTCTCTTCATGTATCAAAACAATTTGAAAATGAACTATCAAACCATTGAATTCATAATAACCATATTAACACAAAAATTTGATAATGGATTAATCAACCATTGCATAAAATTTGAATTTCAATTACATATGGATAGATTTTTTTTTAAAAGATATTTTTAATGCACAAAATTATTAAACGAAGCCAAGTTTTATGTTTAATTCATGCTTACAGTCATGAATTAAAATAAAACAAACGAAAATGCAAACAAATAAAAATTTAATAAGTTAAACTTTAATCCAACAATAATTTCAAAACTCAGAAAAATGTTTACAGATTTGAGGTGATGACAGCTACAGAAAAGTGTAATCTCTTTCGATCGTGTTAAATATCAAAATCATGTGTGTCTTCCAACAATGTTGACGTATTGGGCGAAGCATTTATCTCTACATCACCAGAAAATTTATGTTAGGGTGAATTAGAAAGAATGAAATTTTAAGAAACAGTTGACAACAGGTCAAGCATTTTAATCAAAACTCAGAAAATAACATAGTCTAGCATCATATGTGTTTCTATCAAAAATGTAAACTGGTATCAGGTTTTGACTACAAGCGAAATGATTTTTAGGAAATCGACTCCGATACTGTTGACAGGACCACTGTTGCCAGCATGCATCCATAGCCTCGGCAAGGATGTCATTTAACCCACTCTAACACCTCTATCATGTCTGAGAGTCATCCATCCATGATAAATAACATCTTTACTTTTGACCAATTCCAAAAAGACATACCTGAAAATTTTCTTAAACCCGACATTGTTTCGCTGCCAGCAGGCCTGTTCAGTACCCCGACAAAGTTGCCTTGGCATCATGCATGTATTTACCTGTTGCCAGCAGACCTGTTCAGTATCTCGACGGGTTTACAGACACTTCCCACACCTTGTAGTTCTTTCAAATCTCTAGAATTTGTTTACAAATTTACGAAAACTTTATGATATTCAAGAGAATGGGGTGATGCTCAAAATCTCAGATTTTGAAAACAAAACTTGATATTTTACAACTTATTTTCTCGTTTGACGACCTTCATCATGATCTGAACACTTGGATTTCTGTTAAGAAACCATCTCGAGGACAGGAAGTTATAATAGAGTTGTTTTCCTTAAAACATGGACAACGTTAAGAGTTTTATTAATGATAATCGTGTCTTCTCATAATTTTAAAACAAACCAGGAACATTGTTTTGAACAGAAATTTACTTCTGATGATCTGAGTTTTAGCATTTACAGCATTGGTACTTCGAGGAGTTGTCAACTATTGCTAATGAATGAAAATTATGATTTCCCTTCAACAAATGAAATGGTGACTCTGACATAATTATTTGAAAATAAATCAAAATCAAGAAAAATGAAAAGAACCAAAATTATAAAATAGAAAAAAAAAAATTAATATGTACAATGGGGTGGATTTGAAATCATTAGGTGAAATACCTTTTGAGAGCCTGGCCATTCACAGGGAAAGTGTCTGGATGTCCCTCCAAATTATGCAGATGGAAAGAGATGGGACCCAATTTTTCAGAAATTACAAATGGTCCCAACCATAGATTCTGGAACTTGGTGTGTTCCCCTTTTCCATCATGAGCTTTGTCCCACTTGAGAACCAATTCTCTGATATCGAAATTCCTATCTGAATAAGAATTTGAATCAAACCATCTTTTTACAATCTGCTGATGCTGATCCAGTTTCTTCTTTGCTTGTGTTCCCACTTCCTCCAGTTTTAATAAGGCATTTATTCAATTTTCTAGAGGAGGGCACTCCTCTTCTTGAACTTTATGCAACAGTTGTAGGGAGGGAAGTAAAACATGTGGAGGAATAATTTCTTCTCTTCCATAGACAAGGAAGAAAGGGGAATTACCAACATAGGATTTTGGGGTTACCCTATCATCCCAAAGTGCATTATATAGTGCATTATGCCAGTTCTTGTGATTTTCTAAAACTGTCCTTTTAATAATCTTGATTAAGTTTTTATTTGTTGATTATGCTAAGTCATTTCCTTAAGGGTAGTAGCTCACAAAATAATTCAGCTTAATCCCTTTTTCTAAAGAAAAAACGTTCATATCAAGGGATGAAAAGTAAGAGGCATTATCAAAGACTAGACATTCGGGAATGTTGAATCGAGCGATGATATGAGAGTTAAGGAAAGATACTACATGATTTGTGTTCACCACTTTCAAAGGTACAACCTCGGACCATCTAGTAAAATAATCCATTGATGTAAGGATATACTTGTGCTGCTGGGAAGAAGAAGGATTAATTGGTCCTATGATGTCAAGGTCCCATTGCTGAAAAGGGGAATCTACAGTAACATGCTGCAAAGGGAATGTCGCCTTTTTCACCTATCCTGCAGCCTTTTGGAAAATTATGCATTTGCGACACAGCGCATGGGCATATTTAAAAAAATTAGGCCAATAGTACCCAACTCTTAGAACTTTGTGAGTAGTGGTATCTCCACTGAAGTGACCACCATCTTCACCTACATGAATTTCAGATAGCACTCTTTTTTACTCTTCCTTTTCTAAACAACGCAGAAAAACACCATCAAAGTTATTTCGAAATAATACATCATTTATTAACTGGAAAGATGCAGATTTTAGCCCGAGTGCTCTTATATTTTTAGGATCAAGATTGTGAGGAGAAGATCCATGTGTCAAATAAAATTTAATGTTCTCATACCAAGAATTGGCAGTAAATTGTGCACAACTGATTTGTTTTTCGTTATGTTGATTTACAGTTAAGGTGTTGATTTGACTTTCCTGCTCTTCAACTTAATCAACCACTAGTTTACATAGGAATTGACCTCTAAATATCTATGCAGTGGTTATTTCAAGGTCATATTCCTATAATGATGTCATCTAATTTTCCCTTTTTTCACCCAGTTCTTTGTGTACTAATAGGTTTCTTACAGCTGGGTAAGGAACGCTAACCTTGGTTCTGGATTTCAACAGGTATGACCGAAAGTGTTTCACTGCTTTAAAAACAACATATGCATGTTGATCTACTGCTAGGTATTTAATCTCTACTCCTTTGAAAGATGAGCTCATGAAGGCAATGGATATCTCATTTATTTCAGCGTTTTTTTGTGTTAACACAACAACATAAGATTGGTTAGACGCAAAAGTATAAAGAGTGAAATCCTAAGAAAAATTGGGACTCATCAAGGAAGGGGCTTCTATTATTTCTTTTCTAATTGAATCGAAAGCCTGAATTTCTTGTGGTCCCCAATGGTATAAAACATCATTTTTTTATTAAATTCTATAATGGTCTTATCATTTCTGAGAAACTTGGGACAAATCTTCTGACGAAATTAATCTTGCCCAAAAAGAACTGCATGGCTTTTTTGGAAGGAGGGGGTAGTTTAGAAATATCTTGGGTTCTTTCAGGGTCAATAATCATTCCGTCTTTAGAAAATATAAACCCAAGAAGTTTACCTTGCTCCACTACAAAGACCTATTTCTTAGGGTTGAGAGATATGCCGAAGTTGGGGCATTGTTCCAGGACAACCCTTAGGTGAGACAAGTGGTCTTTCTTGTTTTTAGAGAAGACGGTGACATCATTAAGATAGACCACGAATGATTGGTTAATGAGGCCACAGAAAGAAATATCCATTGCTCTATGAAAAGTGGCACCGACATTTATCAGTCCAAAAGACATTTTCCTATAGGAATAAGTGCCCCATGGGGTGTGAAAGGTGGTTTTAAGCTAATCTAAGGGAGACATGAGGACCTGGTTGTATCCCGAAAAACCATCTATCAAAGATAGTCTTTCGAAACTAGACACTTGTTGTAGAATTTGTTCCATTGGAGGAACAGGGTAGTTGTCTCTATCAGATGCTCGGTTTAGGTTCTGAAAATCGACACAAAGTTGAATTTCACCACTTTTCTTCCTTACAGGGAATAGATTAGACACCCATTGTGTGTTCCTTACCGGGAAAATTATCTTTGCAGTTAGTAATTTATTCAGTTCTTTTTTAACAGTGGGTTCCAATTTAGGGTGCATCTTCCTCAATTTTTGTTGAAAAGGATGAGTCTGGGGTTTCATGGGGATGACATGTTGTATGATGTTGGAATCGAATGTTTTCAAGTCATCATACATCGAGGCAAAAATGTCTTTAAATTATTTAAACAATTTTATAAAAGCAGATCGTTCTTGCTCGGAACATCGTGTTCCCAGATTAATATTTTGAGGATTGTCCTTTGTTCATAAATTAACCATCTCATAAATCAAAGAACAACTGTTCATTTTACAAATTAATGTCCCTCTAAATTTATCATGCAAGTCATAAAATTTCTCTAGTCTTACAACAAATCTGGTGATAGAGTTTACCATATCAGATGTCGATTCAAGAGATCTAGGATCTGATATTGCCGTGAAGTTTCATAGGTTTTCATCACGAGTTCCTTCATCAATGACTGCACCTTGGAAAGCATCTTCCATATGTAGAAAGTTGATAATCTGCTGGTCATCATCGAATACTCTCTGATTTGTGATGTTATCCAGGATCGACGTCCTGAAAAAAAATTCAATTGAAAACGCATTAGGGGAAAGACCTTCAACGCGCAATATTTTAGAAGCAACATTGGCCAATAAATAAGCTTCTGAATTACTTGATCTAGGAATAGAATTTATGTTAAATGCTGAAAATTTTTGCATCAAACTCCATACCTCAGTTTGGTATCTTTTTAGATGTGGTGATAAGCAATGTATGGCATTTCTTACCTGCCTAACCAGGATTTGTAAATCACCAAATACCATTAAATTCTGCACGTTCATATCCAAAGCCTTCCTAAGTACTTGTAGAAGTGCTTCGTACTCGATGGTGTTATTAGTGCACGCAAACTCTACCCGACAAGAAATACAAGTCTTATTACCTGCATGATTGATGAGTACACAACCTGCACCTGCTCCTTTGGATTTGGATCCATCAAAGTACAATGACCATATTTGGGCTTCGTTAGCAGTACTTGGCACATGTGGCAAAGCTAATGTCTGAGTATAATTCATAACTTCTGATTGTTGCCCAGGATCAGTAATAGAATAAATTTTGGTCATGAAATTACCAAAGAAGGTATTCATTCCCTGTGTTTCAAATGAGTTTGCAGATGTAACAAAAGGTTCATTTGGATCATTTAGATCTGTTACAGTATACTTTAGATAATGTTCTTTGTTTATTGTGATTTTATTCGGCTATCCATTTTCAGGCAGCCACAAATGAGACCAATCTGTGGCAAAGTAACCATGCAACTGCTCTAACCATTCCCTTCTTAAAAACAAACCATAAAATTCAGGGATATCCACAATGATAATGTCAATTATCTTATGAACCTTAGGATTGGAATATAATCTAACCAGAACATTCTTAAGCTCACTAATTACCTTAATGTTTGTTCGATCTAGATGAATGATTTTGAGATCTAAAGGTTTAACTTCTGCATTAATTTTTTGACAAACAGATAGAGGCATCGCGTTTGACGATGCACCAAAATCAACCATACAATTATGTACATTCCTATTAAAAATTTCAAAGGTTAACAAAAATGCGAGACTTTTTTCCGAGTGTTAACAACAGAATTCTGTTGATTTTTAGTTGTTGTCCCTAAAACAGTTTTATCTACTTTTGCTACAGTTTTTCCTGCTAAATCCATTTTATCTGGAAGTCAAATGTCGTTTTAGTTGGGATTTTTTTGGCTATATTTGAATCGATTTTTTTCTGATTTATTGCTGCTAGAATTGTTGTTTTTACTATTTTCAGCGATACTTTGAAGCATTTTCTGCAAAATAAGGGGAAATTTTAGCAGCTCAAAACCATAAATATTAGCTAATAGTTTTTTTAGATCCCCAATCAAATCGTATTATAAAACTGTGGTTGCTAAGCTTTGTTTACTTTCATCTTGCTTTGGTTGTTTTGGAAACACATTTTTATTCACCTTAGAAGGGGGTTTGTTTTACGTTTTGCTTCTTGTGTTGTAGGGGTGAATAGTTTCAAAATTTTCTTGGAAGATATTGTCCGAGAAGTGACCGAAGATAGTGGGGGATAATTCTCATTCTTCTGGTACTTCTTCCTCAACTACATCTTCAGAAATTTCAGGAGGGGTAGAAGAAGAATTATCATGTGCTTCTAAGATTGTTTGCAAAGCGTACTGTAAACTTTTGAAATTTAGACCTTATGTGGTCGGGTTTGGCCGGTTGGGAGGAAAAGGTTTTCTGAAAATAGGTTTAAAACTTTCTTTTCTTGTTGATGCCTCCTCGGCTGATCTCTTCAAGTCAACGACCTGATTAGACAATTTTTGGAAAGCTTTCTGCAAGCTTTCTAAGTCTAAAGTTTCTGGTTGATTTTTAGTTTGAGGAGGCCTAGTAAGGATCTCTATTTTCTTTTTAGAGGATGAATTCATTTCAGCTTCACTATTAAGATTGTCTTTTAATATTAATATATCCTTTTCAATTTGAATTCCTCCTCGAAGGCTTATAACAATGTATTATTTTTAGACCTTTTGACCCATATGGCTATATTATTGTGCAAGGCTTTAGCATAATATGCAACGATTAAACTTTCAGCGGGCATCGAATCTGCAGGGATTTTATTCTTTAAAGTAAGAAATCTTTGGTTAAAGTCTTTCACTTTTTCCTTAGGATTCATTTTTAGGCTGGAGAGTTCCATAACCAAGACATTAGGAGATTTATCATCTCCAAAGTTTTCCAAAAAACAAGTTTCAAACTTGTCTCAAGAGATGATAGTTTGGAGTTGTTGAGAGAAATACCATGTGGAGGCATTTCCCTCAAAAGTATAAGGAAATAATCTACATACTACATCCTCATGCTTAACACTTCGAAGTCTAATATCCAACATACATTTTTTGATGTGATCTTCAGCAGATTATTTGGAATCCGGATCAAATTTAGACAACCATTTCTCTGGATGTTTTGGTAATGGGTGTTGAGGTCTGGGTACAACCATGACATCCTGATCAAGCCAAGGTATGGCAGGATTGTTTTGGTTTTCCATGGGAGTTGGTGGTGTCGAAGGCTGAGATGGTTCTAATGAAGAATTGCCTTTGTCTGAAGATTCTCCTCCCGAAGAGGATGGAGACGAACTAGGTGGGGAAGGTGGGATACCATATCCTCTGGCTCCAAGGATAGGTGTTTCGATAAGATTGGTAGTATTATCACCTAAATGGTTTTGGAGTATACCAGTGCCTTGAATTTGTTCTTAGATATATGAGAAATCTAGGGTTGATTAAGTTGTTGGAAAATATTTAACAGACAATGAAAGCTTTTCATTGATGGCAAGTACAACAATGAAGATGGCATGAGTACAGAAAGTATGTAATAGATGGGCATTATGAGAAGACGCTGCAGAGAAGATTTGAATAAGCTCAAAATAGAGAGTGCAGAGGATTGTTGGCAAGAATAGAGATGGCAAAGATCAGCATGATCAACAACACAGTGATAATGGGGGAGGAGCAACAATAGTGATCGTTGGATCAACAATTCAGAATTCTCGATGACTGTCAAATATCAATGTAGACAAGAAGAGCGTGCAAATATGGAGGATAGATCTTGGGTGTTAGATCTGAGCATGAGGATCGACCATCGTAGGATCTAGGAGAATCTGCACGATCTTTAAAAGTGAAAGGTGAAGCGAGTTCGCGAAATATCGAAATCCTAATGCAGACACAATGAAGACTTACGAAATCATGAAAAGATCCTGACCGTCAATACACCAAAAGCCGTGGATCATTGATCTAATTTCCATTTCTGAGTTTCACCTATCGCGACTTGGAGTGACAAGAACCTCCATCGAAGGAATCGTGAGATGTGAATTCACGATGATATCTGGATCGTAGATTCATCGAGATAGTGGACCGTTGATATAAGCTCCATTTTGGAGTTTCACGTATCGCAACTTGGAGTGACAAGAACCTCCATCAAAGGAATCATGAGATGCGAATTCACGATGAGATCTGGACCGTAGATTCATCGAGATCATGTACCGTTGATCTCAGCTCCACCTCGGAGTTTCGCGAATCACAACTTGGAGAGGCAAGAAACATAACCACAAGAACATCGAAATTGTGATATGATCTGAGCCATTGAATTAAGATCAGATCTGGACCGTTGAATCATAGGACAATTCATTGACTTGGAGTCAACGAAGCATGGTGTGGAAACTCACGAGATGTGAGATCGCAATATGATATGAGCCATTGAATTAAGATCAGATCTGGACCATCGAATCATAGGACAAGTCACTGATTTGGAGTCAATGGAGCATGGTGTGGAAACTCACGAGATGTGAGATCACGATAAGATCTGGACCATCGGATCTATGGAGATTTCAACCGTTGATAAGACTCGATGAAGTTTATAAACTTGTGAAATATGAAGTGCCTTTTGGCACAGCCTATGGTCACCATCGGTGGTCACGAGAAGGGAAGGAGTCAGTTAAGATAAGCTCCATTTCGGGGTTTCAAGGATCGCGACTTGGAGAGTCGAGATGCCTCATCTCCAGATTCAAAAAATGTGAATTCATGAAAAGAACTTTATGCATAAGCGCTTGGTCATGGCCATGGTCATATATAGGAAGGAGCTAGCACAGAAAAGCTCTGTATCAGAGTTTCTAAGATCGCGACATGAAGTGTCGAGACACTTGGCCACAGGAATGCCAAAATGCCAAAACCCGATTTAAAGGAAAGATTAATAAATTTTATCCAATGGTGCAGATAAACTTGAATATGATCAGAGGGCTACTGTTATCTCTCACGGTTAATTCATCAGTTACGAATCAGTTAGCAAAATTGATTCATGATTCCTGATCGGTTGGCGTTTCAGTTGCTTAGACGGTTTTCTTTTGCCTAAGAAGATGCGAAGTGTAACTGTTGTGGGTGTGGTGCATAAAAGAAAAAGATACAGACTATGCTAGGTTGGTTGTTCTGGACGAAAAATGAATTAAACTGTAAGAAAGGGAAAATCACAGGATGCGCAGTGTGAGACTGAAAATGTGCGCAGTGTGAGATAAAACTCAGAGAAGAGTAACAAATGAGGAATAGACTTGAAGTAGAGCAGAATGACAGAACAAGTTGAAGCATAGCATAATTGCAGAACAAACAAAGGAAGAGAAGAATTGCAGAACAGTTAGAACAAGACCAGATTTACAGAACAGAGAAGAAGTGGTAAGAATCGATTTATCTGTGTAGTTGGTTGTTTAATTATTCATTTAATATTCCAGGGTGGTTGGGAGGTGCTAGGGAGGAAATTTGTCCTCAGAGGTTCAAGTGGGAGCTTGAACATAGGGAGTTGTAGCTTCCATCTGGTTGCAGCCAGAGAAACCAGGGTGGTAGGGTGTTGTAAGGGAGAACACGTGTTCTTTGTTATATAGGTTGGGGCCTGTGTAATTGGAAGTTGGTGCTTCCATCCAGTTGGTGCTGGAACATTTGGGGAGTTGGTGCTTCCTTCTAGTGGGTACTAGAGAAACAAGAGAGTCAGTGCTCTCAAACAAGTTGCAGCTTGTAAAACAGAGGTAGTAGCCTCACATTGAGTTGGTGCTCAATTATAGATGATGTACAGAACTTAAAAGACTGCCTATCATTTCGAAGAAGAAGAGGTTTTCTCCCTTTATGGGTTTCCTCGTGAAAATCTGTCTCTGTGTATACCTTATGTGTGACTGATGCTCATTACTTTTATTTTCCATATGTTGTATAATGTTGATGACCACTTGAAGAAAGATTAAGAATGTATTAATAGACTTAAAATTGTTTAATCACAATAACAACTGATTCACCCCCCCCTCTCAGTTGTCTTAGTAATTTCAACAATTGGTATCAGAGCGGGTTCCTTTTATTCAAAGGTAGATCTGTAAGCTTAAACATGACAAGTCATGGAGGGACTTCAGCCTCTAAGCCCCCTTTGTTTGATGGAAACAATTTTGCCTTCTGGAAGATTAGAATGAGAACATACTTAATGGCCTTGGGTGCTGATGTTTGGGATGTAGTAGAGACTGGATATACAAAGCCTGTTGTGCTAGCCTCCAAGGACGATAAGTTAGAGTTTAGTGTTAATGCTAAGGGAATGAATGCTATCTTGAATGGACTTGTTGAAGCTGAGTTTCTAAAGGTGATTCATCTTGAAACTACCAAAGCAATGTGGGATAAACTTATTAGCAGTTATGAAAGAAATGAGAAAGTAAAAGATGCCAAACTTCAAACATATAGATTGAAATTTGAACAACTAAAGATGAATGAAGATGAAACAATTAGCAAGTATTTTTTAAGAGTTGAAGAACTTGTGAATGCCATGAAGGGTCTTGGTGAGAAG
>ML799760.1:127344-146377 GCA_009831015.1 Picea engelmannii
CAAAATAGGAAAAGATCCTATCTAAGGAGTCAAACTCTATCTTGATAGCCTTCATATCCTCCAAACCCTTTGACAGATGTAGAAAACCTTCCAAAGCTGATGAATCTTCATAGGAAATTCGAATTTTCCACCTTTGGCAAAAACGATAGTTTTTTGCTCATGAACTAGGTCACCATTTTCACTTTTCCACCTTCTTAAACATTAAATACATCAAAATAAAACCTTAAATATGATGTATTTAATTGTTATGCATCTTTAGAAACCAACCTCGAAAGATTTGGTTGAGAAAAAGTCAAATTTGGGCAAAGATACGACCTTGCTGCCATGTAACAGGTTTCACCAGCTAATTTTCCCTGAATCCGCCCCTTTAGCTGGTGAAAATGAAAGCTTTCAACAGCTAACTAGCAGATTTCAAAACCAATAAGCTGGTGAAAACCCAGATTTTTTTAAAATCAAATTTCTCAGTCGTGGAGAGTTCGTTTTACATGCTTGAATAGTCGATCAACATCTAGAAATCCTAATCTTTTCAATGGTACATTCAAATCTGCATTTGGAGCTCGAGAAGGTAGTCAAAAGTTCCCTGCAATATTAGGCATCATTTTTCAAACAAAATACCAGTGCATTTTTTATCGCTAGCATTGGCTCCAGCTGGGATGGAGACCTCCCTGCAAGGTTTACAAGAACTTAGTAGTTCCAGTCGCCTTTAGCATTGGGCATGGAGTCATTCAGCCTTTACAATTTATCATCTGGCTATTTTCCAAAGTTTATTGTTATCTTTCACAATCTTCTTTATTTGTAACATGTCTGCTTCAAACTCCCTTGGAAATGTTGTTTGCACATCGACATGGCATATGTTGTGGAAATCTCTTCGTTAATAAGAAAAGTGTTGAACATAGGCAGGATGGTGAGATCTGTAACCATGGTTTTGAAAATTCTAGAATAACTTCAACCTTGAAATGAGAGAATTGCAGGCAGCTTGAGGTATTTGACTTTTCATTTTCCAGCAGCTTCAGATACAAAGCATTTGTCTTGAGATGCCTTCAGCAAAAAAAAAAAAAATTACAATAACAACAGATCATCTATTAGAAATCTTTTGAAACATCCTCTAGACATAATGCACCAAGAAAAGAAAGCAACCCCTGGTGTGTTGAATCAAACACTTCACCCTGCTCAATTTCTTTAAAGAGTATCATTGCACCTCGTGAACCAATATCCATACAGCACCAATGAATTTTTTGGGTATTCTTGACAATTGATCCAAATCAGTACATGGTGCTTTCTTCTGTGCCATCTGAACAAGGTGAAGTCTGACATGAATCAAATACAACAACATTTACCCAAGAGTTGTTATTTGTTGTCTCCACCATTCCATACTCACCTGCATGAGATCATCTTCGCCTCCAGGAACTTGTAACTGCTGCCTCAGTGATACTGAATATACATTTATGGAGTTTAGGCCAATCAAAAGGTCATGGCCATTTTTTGCATCTGGGCGATTTCTTATTTTCTCATAAGCGAACTATTGCTATACAAATTTCTAAGGACATATGCAAACTCAAGAAACTTTGCTTCCTGAAAAACCACAAAACACTCAACAAGATTTTAACATTAATAGAAAAGGGGTTTCTGAGAACAAGTCTTCTGATCTGGAAGTCTTTGTTGTTTAACATCTCTGCTGCTAGAACTTTGGCGGTTTCCTCAAACTTGACTATAGCATGTGTCCTCCCTCTGGCAGAGGCAACAGTGATCGCCATAACCGTAGTAACTTCTATTCCTTGAAAAACAAATAATCAAGATCTATTCCTTGAAATGCAGATAACCAATATCTGGGGTTTACTTGGGAAATGATATATATTAAAAATATCAAATCACCAGGTTCTTGGAGCAGCAATAGCAAAGTGGCATCGATCCTTTCATATACAAGATTAAAGAATTTTTCTTGTGATCACCTAATTCCAGTGAACAGTGGTATCGATCCTTCAATACGGCTGGCAGATTTCATGGTGGATCTCCCTCACACATCAATGACCTCTCCTCGAAAATTGATTTTTCTTGACGTCTTCTTCAAACAGTCCTTAACGAGTGACTGTTTCATCTTACAACAAACATCATTTCAATCTCTTGGTCAATAAAAATTCTGCTTATTTGACACAAAAACTGAAAACATGTAATCTCAAATTCATCAATCTCGGTGCTTGAAACATTTGATCTCCTGTAGCTTGGACATGGCATATGTGTTGACTTGATACAACGTTGTCGTCTCAAATATTTGCTATTAATTTTCAAGTCGATACATCTCAAATGCAGTTGTCAAAAGCCCGCAGGCTGCCAGGTGTTCGATAATATAACTGCCCAAGATTTGCGTTTTTCACCGCCAAACAAAACCTCAAACGAAGAATTCAAGTATCCAGGTGTCGATTTTCCAAGCTGCCAGATTCTTATTTGGACGATCCTAGAGAAGTCTTTCTTCAAAGGCTTTCAATAAATACAGGGGAACATGAACCTCTCCCAACCAGTATTTGTTTCCACTGCCTTCAATCTCTTCAAATCTTTCACTGTGTTTGACAACACAAATTGGAATGTCTTTCTGATTCCCAAAGTCTAATAAATACTGAGCCTTGCCACCTTCATATATTTTCCCACAAAAGGAAACATTCCTGAAAGAAATGCCCTCTTTGTCCATAGCCTTACCATCATGACAATGGTCTTCTTGATATACAAGATCCTTCCATTTAATATAAGCATCAAGATACCTAACCTGAACTACAAACTGCGAAACACTCTTAGCCCTTTCAATGGTTGCATGCCAAGTATACTGTCTACTTCTTCTAGGGATATCACAACCTTCTGCATAAAGAATTTCAGGTATTCTCCTGAATCCACCTTGGCGTCCAGCTCGCTTTGCTATCGCACATGGTAAGATGCATTGAAGTACTTAAGTAGAGAGCCTTCCACCTCCCCATTTTGCAGTTGGGACAACAGAGCTTGTGCCTATATGATTTGCAGAAAGTTGAGGGGAAAAATCATCTGCATGTTTAGTCCAACCTGTTGCTAATGCAATGAGCCAAAAAGATGCCCCGATTTCTTTTGTTGTTGAAGCTTGCTCAAGACACTTGCGCTAATGTTTTATGTAGTCCATATTCTCCCATGGGCCAAACACTAAACTACATAAGCAATCTTCAATGTATAGTATATACACTGCAACAATAGGAAGATGACCCTCTCCATTCTTTGTTGGACGAAGCCCACCAGGTACATTTGCAGCACCTGCCATGAGATTACATGTAGCCAAATTCAGCAAGCAGGCTTTGCGGCAATTTGGAGTCGATTTTCATGAAGCACACCACCCACATCTTTCCTTTGGTGGTTCCATTGATTTCTTCTTATAACTTGGCCAACAAAATTTGAGAGGTGCCTTTGAAAACGTTTTTACTTGCTCTAAGATTGTTGCTGAAAGAGTCTTTTTAAAAGATGCCCTTCTATTGACAGATTTGTTGTCTTCAACTGACATGGATGCTAGATTAGCAGCTGCAGATGCAACAATATCACCTAGAACATAATAATTGATGTATGCATTTGGTTTGAAGCTTGCTTTACATACCAAATTGTTTGTATATAAATCAATCTTCACAGCTGCTTTTCCAATATCATCAGTTTTCTTATGGACAACAAGCAAGTTCAATATACTTTCATCCTCTTGGACACCTGTCCTGTCACCAGTACCCTTTGCAAACCTATAGTCTTCCTGCAGTCTGCTCTGTTTATTCATGAAATCAACAATTGAAAAATATCTAATTGCTCGTATGGCGAGTTTATTCTTCTTCCTACTCCTACACTAACCAATTGCACTGCTTCTTAATCAAGTGAAATCACACTTCCAATGAAGCCATTTAAGAAAATGATTCACTGATAACATCCCTGATCTGGACCCGAAAAGTAAAGGAATACCTAGAATGCAAAAATGCATTTTAAAAGGATGACATAACCATCCTTCTTCTGACATAAATTTTTTGACATTTATGCTGCTCATAGATTCCAAATAATTGGTAATAGGGTCATAAAAATCATAAGGGAATACCTCTTTATGTTGTTGTTCCAACTGAAAGTTGAAGTACTTATGCGGATGGATTTCAATGATCTCATATTTAACTCTATGTTGCTCAACCTCGGTCAAAAGAACATGCATAATGCACTGCTGATCTAAACCTTTCTGCTCGTCATCTTCCTCTTCATGTATGCTGCAATTTTCTTGATGTTCTAGCTGAAGATTAGACAATATTTTCAAATTTGGAAACTCTAAGCTGCCCTCATCATCCTCTTCATGTGTGTTGCAATTCCCCTATGTCTGCAAATCAAAAAACTGAAAGTTGTCCTTACTATCTGTTGCAAAGTTGAAACTGTCTTCTACTGATATGTCAATCTGCTCACCATCTTGAAAGTTTTTAGAAGGAATAATCTGATCATCATCTTTAAATATTTCGAAAGAAACAATCTGATCATCATGACATTCATCTTTAATAGATGAATCTGATACAATGTTAAAGGCATCCTCATGGCTATCATAATGTGGATCAACAATTTATGGAGACTGAAGAGTATTCTCTATAGCAACGTATTCTTCATGAACATCTGAATCTTTAGTCAATAAATGAAATTCATGACAACATTCAGGATAGAGAAGATCATCTGGAAAAAGTTCTTTACAAAACACATGAAAAGAGACATGAAAATCTGCCAATGAGTTGATACTGGAATAAGGCAGAGACCGGTACCAATCACGAGCAATTCCCTCTAATGAGAGACAGAAGAGTTGGATCTGAACATCCTCATGCACAACTTGCAACCAATGCATGTAATCATGAAAATCCAACAAATGTTCAGCTGGCACTTCCCAGTCTTCTCCTCGAAATCTAGGAAGACTATTTTCCCATTCATCTCTGCTAGGCACTGGATTAGGGAAACCAACAATTTTTGAAAAATCATAGAACACATACCTCTTAGCAAAGATTTGGTTCATGTCATACCAGTGGAGTCACCAACAAATTTCTGAACAATGGAGTTGCCACTAAATCTGTCCTTCATGGAGTCGCCAGATAGATGATTACAACCAAATGATGTCCAAGATTTGTCTATCATCAAAGATGGATCTTGTCATTTCCCAAGGAAGCTGAGCTTCAATCTCCTCTCCCCGGCAACGACGCTAATTTGTTATCACTCCAAGAAACTCTTTGGGGTTGTAGGCCAAAGATGCTTGGTAACTCAAGAATATGGTAAATTTTGTATGCTTGGAACAATGGGATAACTCAATGACTAATGAAATGGACAACTCATCATACATTCAAATAAGATAGTGCTTTTAGAAATCAATAATCAGACAAGATAGTTTAAATAGGGAATGAAGAATACTAATCTTGATAACCAAATACAACTAGGTGTAGTGTCAATACAAGATAGTAAGAAGTCCTTCAATTCAAGTTTATGAGCTTAATAAAGAGATGACATTCTTTAGAAGCAAAGACAAACTGAAGTAAAGTACAGAAAGATAAGATGCATGAGCAATTCTGATATTGAAGACAAAAGAAGACTGTGATTCTATTATCAAATAAGTGTCTATAACAGTAGCAAAATGTATCCAAGATTGAACCCCCTATGGTGCTCCAAATGTCTTTGGCTTTATAGCCTTACAAGATGAAATCTAGATCCTTGAAAATGGATCAGATTTGCTAAAAATAATCAAATCAAAATAGATACAACAAGTGTAGGATGAGATCCTATAAAAATGGATCTAGAATACTAAAAATGGAAAGTCAAAACAAAATAGGAAAAGATCCTATCTAAGGAGTCAAACTCTATCTTGATAGCCTTCATATCCTCCAAACCCTTTGACAGATGTAGAAAACCTTCCAAAGCTGATGAATCTTCATAGGAAATTCGAATTTTCCACCTTTGGCAAAAAAGACAGTTTTTTGCTCATGAACTAGGTCACCATTTTCATTTTTCCACCTTCTTAAACATTAAATACATCAAAATAAAACCTTAAATCTAATGTATTTAATTGTTATGCATCTTTAGAAACCAACCTCGAAAGATTTGGTTGAGAAAAAGTCAAATCTGGGCAAAAATATGACCTTGCTGCCATGTAACAGGTTTCACGAGCTAATTTTCCCTGAATCCACCCCTTTAGCCGGTGAAAATGAAAGCTTTCAACAACTAACTAGCGGATTTCAAAACCAATAAGCTGGTGAAAACCCATATTTTTTTAAAATCAAATTTCTCAATCGTAGAGAGTCCGTTTTACATGCTTGAATAGTCGATCGACATCTAGAAATCCTAAGCTTTCGAATGGTACTTTCAAATCTGCATTTGGAGCTCGGGAAGGTAGTCAAAAGTTCCCTGCAAGATTAGGCATCATTTTTCAAACAAAATACCAGTGCGTTTTTTATCGCTAACAACATCAACTTAACATCAAGCATAAATAAATGATATTAAAGTCAAATAACGATCACAGATATAATATATGAAACAGCGAGTTATAGACAAAATTTAAAGCACCGAATAAAATGAAACATTATATGCTAATGAGACTAAAGTTGTATAACATATTAATATTCCATAATATAAGAGAAAAAACATAAATGAAACCGTGTCACGTTGGTCTAAAGCCGAAATGTGAACAACTTATCCATATAGTCTTGGGAATTACATGTCCATAATGTGTTCCAATCAAAGATGCCTTCACTGACAAAGTGAACAGTACTTAAAGTAATCCAGGATCCAAATACTCATATCTCACAGGATAGAGTTGAATCTCCCAAAATCAAGTAATATTACAAAAATAGTGGATTGGAAACCACTCATACTAGAGTTGTCTTATTCAAAAATAAATCAAATTTTTTATAAAACATAAAGGAGAAACTATTAATCATTTAAGCGTATAATTGAAAATATTTCTTCCAAGTAATCAACAACAAAATATCCCATTTCGTGAGAATAGCAAAACCAATTTTATATATTAGAAAAACAATTACTAATTACTAATTATTATTATTAAAAGGACTCGCTACAAAATCAAAGATTTTGTAGCTAGTCTTAATTTTAGTAAATGAAATCAAATTTCAAATCTACTTATTTCGACTTGGATTACATAAATCAATGAAATGAAAATAAAATGTTTTACCATTAAAAATCAACTAGAGAGGGATCAATTAGTTTAGAGTTTATAATTTCTTTGACACTGGTTGTATTCTTAATGACTATATTTCCAGATCTCTTGATTTGTTTCTTATCCATTTCTGCCTGTGCCTTGAGATCAAGGTTCTCTTGCTTCAATAGATCATTCTGAGCAGTCAAGGTTTTAATTTGGGCCTGTAAGAGAGGAATGTTGGTATAGTAGCGCTCTACCCAATCGAGACAACTATCACAATGTAACGGGGGGATGAGAGATCGACACAAGGAACAGTCGACCAAGGGTGCTTCAATCTTACCTTCTGTTTGTTTCATATCATTCCCAATACTCGAAAAATCCTTCGTTACCCTTAAGACATGGGGGTAAATTGGTCACGAAATCATATGGTTCAGCATGGGTGATAACCTCCCTTCTGGAACACTAAAATTATGGATCTTCCCAAGCTAGGAAATCCTCTATCTCACGATTTGAACCCTCATCGATCTCGATTGGATCGATCGAGATCAAATGAGTATCCTTTTGGTTCCTTAGTTTTCTAGAGATTAGGCGATTGACCTTCTTATTCTTGAAACCCAAATCTATGCATTGTTGTTTTGTTCATTTACAAAGTTTCTTGACATCAGACTTAACATTAACGTTAAAACTAGCATCATCCACAGGCACATGGGGATCATTTCCCTTCAATTTATCAATCACTTGTTCCAGATATCTTGCAAGTGAAAACCTACACAGTGAGCATTTATCTAGAGGGGTTTTATCAGTAAACTCTGGTCCATTAATTGAATTAACGAACTGGTTTTCAACCACTAGCTTATCTAAGTTAGGGTTTGTAATTAAAAGAGGGTTTGTTGTAGGATAAGCATGGGCGAATCCATTCCTCATAAAAAATGTCTCCCAACTGTCAACTATGGTCAACAGATGATACATCAACAAGATTTTAACCAATCCATGGTGGAAGAGGCTCGAATTGATACCATGTCGTTTGTATCGCTTGGACATCTTGTAGAGACTCATCAGTAGGTAAAAGGGCATATCTAAATCGAAACCTTTGAAATTCATAAGCAAATGGATATGGTATAGAAATACCAGCCTGTATCGACCTTCTCACGTAACAAATTGCTTCAGAATTAACAATAAACTATACCATCTAGGTTTTAACAGAGCGATAGGAATATCTTGTATACAACAAGTAGTTTTACTTGAGGTCATGAACAAATTCCACGAGACTTCTTCTATCATGGCGTTTTAAAACCATCTCTCGCCCTTTGATGGGAGCCCTGTTGCTTTGCTGAAGAAATCTTTTGTCAATTCTAATTGTATGTCTCCAATCTTAGCTCTGAACCCGTCAAAGGTTCGTGCGAAAGCTTCTGCGACCTGGAGATTAGAACCCTCAAATTTCTTGAGGAATATATCCCAACCATGATCCTTTAGGTCCTCAATAGAATCGTCATGGGATAGTAAGGCTTGGCATCCGTTCGGCTCTATGCGAACGATGGGTTCCATGACCACTGTAACAAGGATGCAACAGAGACCAATCAGAATAGTTTTAGGTTCCAATTGTGCGAGCAAAAAAAACAGGTCTGAACGGAGAGTGGAAACATGAAAATAACAGAGCCTGTGGGTTATCATAACTCAGATAGTAAGAACGAAAACCAGAGGGTTCATTGTATTCGTTATCATCTCTTGCGATGAGTGCCAAAAACTACAGAGTACAAAACCCTATGCAGATAATGAATAACTTCATTAATGTTTTGAGCCAGCAAGGTAAGGTGAAAACGCAAGTACAATAGGCATGTACTCATTGATATGAATGTTGACACAACCATTGAACTCATGAGAAGAATATCAAAAATTAACAAAGGCTCTTCATGTATCAAAACAATTCGAAAATGAACTATCGAACCATTGAATTCATAACAACCATATTAACACAAAACTTCGATAATGGATTAATCAACCATTGCATAAGATTTGAATTTCAATTACATATGCATAGTTTTTTTTTTTTAAAGATATTTCTAAGGAACAAAATTATTAAACAAAACCAAGTTTTATGTTTAATTCATGCTTATAGTCATGAATTAAAATAAAACAAACGAAAATGCAAACAAATAAAAATTTAATAAGGTAAGCTTTAATCCAACAATCATTTCGAAACTCAGAAAAATGTTTACAGATTTGAGGTGATGGCATCTACGAAAAAGTGTAATCTCTTTCGATCGTGTTAAATATCAAAAATCATGTGTGGTTGCCAACAAGAAGCTGTGGTGGAGTGTGGCTTCTCTTGGCTTGCAAAAGAGGTGATGAATGGGCTTAGGCAAGGTATCGGATAAATTGTTGTCAAGGTGGATATTGTTGTAATTATGACAACAATTAGTTATGGTAATAATACAAATTTATTGATAGTCTTGAAGTGATTGATCTAACCTATGATGTATATATCAATGAATCCTTGAGAGGCATTGCAATGTTATAAGCACATCTTGAATAATAAAACACACTTGCCCCGTGGATGTTTCCTTCACACATCATTAGGGTTTTGTGATTGTTTTTGTCTATATTGCCATATTTCTTGCATTTAATATTTGTTTCGGGCTCTTGAAAACCAACACCACTAACATGTCCATTATCCTTCTTGGAAAACAAAATGTTTGCCACCCAAAGTGTTGTTGGATTCAACCACTAACATGTTCATTGAAAGCGGGCCTTACACACCCTTTTCACCCTTGTAAATCCTACCTAGAACATTGAAGTGAAGGTTCCCTACTCAAAACCTTATATAATGTTTTGAACAAAGAACCTATCACTTCAATATTCCAAACTAGTTTAACACTTATTAGAATACCTCACGGGTTAGCTCAATTTGTAAGATGTGCTCATACTCTCCAAGAAAAGAGAAAGGTCACGAGTTCGAGGAGTCCTTTGAGATTAATGCTTATCACACCTTTTGAAACACCATTAAATATAAAATGTCAAGTAAGAAACATATCACTTCAATGTGAATGCTATGAGTAGATATCATGCCCATTAGAGGACGTCTTCCCAATAGTACATAAACGGTCCGTACATACAAACACCATTGCGAGATGGCATCGTGCACAAGGATTATGACCGTTAGGATGCCCCACTTGCTAGATTTTGGCCTAAGCATATAAATCATGTTGGATATTATTTGTTTTTGTTAAATACTCTTAATAACCGACAAAATATGTGTATCCACCCCTGATGGGTTTAAAAATGAGCTCGTGTTATATTGGAATGTTCTTGGCGCTCAAGTGTGAATTTAGGTCTTCCTTTTCCTATTTCATCAAAAACGTCGATGAACTAACAACTTACGCAGACTGTAGCATTTCATGACCGTTAGTTGGTTTTGGTTTACATAAATAATTAAGCGTGGCGTACTTTGTTTTTATGTGCAAAACGGGGCACTATTTTCTCTATTCGCTCGCTTCCCGGTGTTTAAGCTCAAGGCAGCTTACGGGAATGATATTTTTCAATGTGCAAGTGCGGTAGGTACGTTGCACTGTCCACATAAATTTCAACCCAAATACTTACTCTGCACTGGAGGTGTAACGGCCAGTCAATCACATGAATAAGTTGTTTGGTGTGGTTGACAGATGTTAGGTAAGTGATTTTGCGATACATGAAGAAACGAAGCCTACCATTCAAATACTCACAAATACAATTATTTTGAGTTGCGACTCCACCATTTGCTCTGCCTACCAGTCTCAGCCCGAGAGGGGCAGTTCTCGTCTGACATTCAAAACCGTTTGACTTTTCAATTTATATCAATTACTACTTGTATTCTTCATGCTCCTCCTGCCACGCAAATCCTGCCTTAACCTATCTCAGCCGGGTTGATATCCATTCATCAGGATCATCTCCATGCAGCAGTCCAGTAACGATAGAGCTTTGTTATGATCCTATTGTGCCTGTGGGGTCTCAATCAAATAATTGGCCTGTTATGATTCTTACTCAGTTTTTCGCTTTTCATGAGTCCAGCGTTCCATATTGACTGTATTCCAATTGTACCTGCGCCGCGCTGAACGAAAGCGCATGATATGTTTTCATTTCAGCGCCGTGAGATGAAGCATTGTACATCATATTATGTAGAGAATAATCCTCCTATTCATTTTCTCTACATTATTCATGAAATGTGCGTCTAATATATTTGTTAAACGAGAAGTGAAATTCAGCGTGGGGGACCTTCCTGCAGTTCATGGTCAGTCTATGCTCGTTAATATTGAATTTCTTTTGGACTTCTAATCATTTTACTGTTAGCAATTATTGACGAGATAATATTAATGTATTTTGGAAATTGTTGCAGGGAAACATACGAAGAACAAGCAATGAGCACAGGATATCTTATTTTTCTCGCCACCAAGAACGGGTACTCACCATTTCGTTTCTCCGCTTTTATAGAATTTCTCTGTCTGGGGATTATTGCAAAACAGAAATTCCGCCTCTCAGGCCTTTTTTATGCCATTTCTCTTCTTTAGAATTTTTTTCTTCCATATGCATTTTGCTTTGGCTCCAATAACTATAAAACATAGGTGTGCGGTATGATGTTTATATATTTGAACAAATTAAAACAGAAATTCCGCCGCTCAGGCCTTTTTCATTCCATTTCTCTTCTTTAAAATTTATTTCTTCCATATGCATTTTTCTTTGGCTCCAATAACTATAAAACATAGGTGTGCGATATGATGTTTACACAGTTGAATAAATTCCAGAAGCCTGTAGGACTAGCTTGAATCCTACGTTCATGAAAATTACATATGCCATATAGAGCTAATGTCTGTTTGTTTCCATGGATATTGCCTACCTTTATCTTTCTTATCTCATATTTTCAAGCTGTCATAGCAAACTTGAGATTGAAACGAGACCCCAATATAATGTTTAAGTCTCTGGTATTGTGTGGAGTAATGATTTTGAACATTGCGTCTGTCGCTGGCTGGTTGGGCAGTTGTCCCATTTAAAGTTTAAATCGTTTAAACTAGTCTCTCTGTCTTTTATTTTAAGGGTTCATAATATTGCCTCTACAGGCCTTACCTTGGGAGATTGGAAGTTCTTCCTCGGTATTGAATTGATGATGGTTCATGAACCCATATACCTACCAAGGACAGGCTGCTCTACCATTCCTCTACGGGCTCCCTTTGAAAGTTAGGTACAGATATCTCGCTATATATGTTCTAGAGAGTACAATCCATGGCGTAATATAAGTCAATTAACACGTATTTTCTACGTATACGCAGTCATATGAGGACCAAATTTTTGGTTCAGTTGTCTATATCGTATGCGACCCCACTTTTCTTTCTTAGTAGTTTCCCCCCTTTTATGCCCTAATGCGTTAAAGCTCTAACGTATGGGTGCTACAGGCCTATAACAAAAACCTTTAAGCCTATTGTTTGACATACGCCTATTTTGCATTCAGCACTACACTATTGAGGAAGGAGCTCATGGACATGTCTGAAAATGAAATCTCCATCATCCAATTTATGAAAATGAAATCTCCAGCATCCAATTTGTTCACTGAATGTAAACAAAACTGGCGCATATTCAATGGCATTCTTTGCGATAAGGAGACGCATGAATAGTTTAGTGAAGGATAAGGTATTGAATTTTTAATCAGTGGGAATTACATTATCCATGGAAATGACGCAATCCAATATGGGAATTAGATATGAATATTAATCATCTCCTATCAATTATTATTTCTGTCTCATGAATCAAGATGGTTAATGAACCAATATGGTTTAATTATTTCCCTTATTTCATGCCTTTTCTTTTATTTAGAATTTGTTTCCTACACATGCATTTTGCCTCAACTCCTTGAACTATAAAACTTAGTGTGTGATATTATATTATATTGTTGAACTATAAAACTTATTGTGTGATTTTATATCTATATTGTTGAACAAATTCCAAAAGGCCGTAGAAAATTGGAATAATTAGATGGCATAGAGAGTTGATGTATGTTTATTTCCATGAATATTGCTCGCCTTAGTCTTTCTTATCACGTATTTTCCCGTTGTCATAGCGAGCTTGAGATTGAAATGAGACCCCAAAATAATGTTTCAGTCGATAGTAAAACTGGTAACGCGTTGGACAGTTACTTTTAAACATTGCGCCTGTCACAGGCTGGTTGGGCTTTCGTCCCATTTAAACCAGTCTCCGTCTTTATTTCATCATATTGCCTCTACAGGAGAGATTGAAAGTTCTTCCGTCGTAAATAGATTTATTATGTTTCATGAATCCATACAGCTAGCACGCGTTGGCTGCTCTACCATTCATCTCCGGCCGACCTTTGACGGTTAGGTACACATAAATTCTCTGAAAAATAATTTTAACGCGAAGTAACATGAGTCAACGAATACGTATACGCTTTCATATATATCGACAATTTTTTTCGTTAGGTTATCTATCGTACCCTTGAAATATACAACACACCTAAATTTCTACGCAATTTACTGGAAATTAAAAAATAAGAACCTTTTGTCTTACACAACCAAATCGTATTACCGACCTTCTCTCGAGAATAGATTTAGGTATCCAATAACATGGAACTAAGTTAATTGTTGACTTTGATCTATATCTTTCGGATATCCCATATGTAATCAAAATAAGATGCCGAATTATATTTAACCCCACCTTTTATGGGAGTTTTTTTTCAAAGCCCAAATGACTTGAACCATTTAGGCTGGCATGGCATGGCATATAGTTTGGGTTTTAATGTTGTGGGAAGAACTTACTACTATGTAAAGTATGAGTTCTATATATAGTTTGGGTTTTTATGTTGTTCTCCGTTGTACTGCGCTCTCCAAGTGTGCTTGTTCCCTTTCCTTTTCTTTTTATTTCCTCGTCGAGCCGAAATATTATATATAATACATATGTTATATCATATAATACATATGTATTATATATAATACATATGTTATATCATATAACATATGTATTATATATAATACATATGTTATATCATATAACATATTATTATATATAATACATATGTTATATGATGATATAACATATGTATTATATATAACACATATGTTATATGATATAACATATGTATTATATATAATATATATGTTATATCAATGTTGTGGGAAGAACTTACTATTATTATGCAAAGTATGAGTTCTATATATTTTATGTGAAGTATGGATTCTATATATTTTATAGGACAAGAAAATTAATGTAAGGAAGAAAAAAAAAAGATGATATAATTTTATGTATAGTGTATATATTATATTAGAGTATGTGATTAAGTTAATAGTTTAATAATAATTTAAATGAAAGTATTTATAGTTTTGTAAGAATTTATAGAAAAAAAAATAATGTAAAGAAATAACTCATCTTATAGTTTAGTATGAGTTCTATATCCTATATATTTTATAGGAAAGAAAATTAATGCAAAGAAGTAAAAAAAATGATATAATTTTATGTATAATGTCTATATTATAATATATTATAGTATGTGATTATGTTAATAGTTTGATAATAACTTTGATGAAAGTATTTATAGTTTTGTGAAAATTTGTGAGAATTAAATTTCTATTATTTTATTTATTTATTAAATTTAAATTAAATTAAATTTTTAATAAAATATAAATATATAATTTAATAAAAGATTGAATATCTTTTTTTATTATATTAATTGATTTGTTTTAATATTTTATTTATTATTTTTATATAATTTATATAAATGAATTAAGTGTAAATCTTGATACTTTTCAATTTTGATTTATCAATTTAATAAAAACATAACATCTCTAATTTCTTGTTAGTCAATTTTAACATTCTCTTTACACTTCATCATGTTGCAATAATTAAACTCGGTTATAAAAATGAAACACTATAATGTCACAAACATGTTAATATTTTTATTGAGAATACAAATTTAGTGGTGCTAATATTTGTTGTGTATGCCTACTGTAGTTGACTCAACAAACAACTTAATATACTTGTGCTTTCATTACCAAGAGTAGCAAGGGAATGGTTACTTAAATTTCCTAGTTGTTGAAACATCAAGTGGTTCATACTTTAGTTGCTTGTATACACTTACTCTATCACTACAAATTCTAATTTGGTTAGTTGTCCAATTACTCATGCTATGTTTATGTGATGTTTTGAGTGAGTTCTTAATTTAAGGGGTGCAATTGTATTTATAATTTTTTGTATAATTTGTTAAGTTTTGTAATTTATTTTGTGGTTACATTAATTTTGTTAGTGTGTTCTTCTTCTACATCAAAAATCACCATTTCATAGTACTTGTATCCACTATACTACCTCTTCTAGTGATTGACACAATTTTTGTAAATCAATAAACATGAATAACTTTTTGAGTAAAATTACTTCCTTTGTTTCTTGACTTGTTACATAGCTAGCCTCTAAAGATGACAATGCAAATATGTATGACCACTAAAAACCTCTTTTAATTGTTGTAATTCACATATAAACCAAAATAAAATAATTTTAGTGTAAAATTCCATTTAAATAATTAAATATTTCATAATCCTCTTAGATATTTTATTCTCTCCAAATTATCTACCTTCATTCATTACACCTATTAAAATTATAGATTTTGTAGAATTTATTGAGTACCAAAATTATTGAGTACATTTTTAAATTCATTCATTACACCTATTAAAATTACTATATCTTGTAGAAATTATTGAGTACACTTTTAAGCAAAAAATATTTATTATATTTTAATCAATTGTATTTAGAAATAAATTTATATCCTTGAATATTGATATGAACTTTATATTTTTAATCATTTAAAATATTATTTTGAAAATTGAAAACTTAATATTATGATGATGTTTTTTCGGATCCATCCCAACAGTTTTCAAATCAATTTTTCAGACTAAACAAATGTGGTCCATCATGATGATAAGAGATGAATAAAATATGATCAGTAACAAGGTATTTATATGAAAAAATAGGTTTAAGATTTAGTAGAAAATTGATCATCTCTATTTAGGTTGTTAGGTTGTTTTTCAATTTCGATGGCTTCCCTAAATTTTCCATTTTGACAATGATCTACTCTAGCAAGAATTTTGACATCCTCAATACAAATGTGATGTTTAGTCTTGTTAGAGTGTTCGTCCAAATAAGAGGGACAAGTGAAATTGTGCTTTACATCAATGACATGTTCTTGAATATTAATATTAAAGGAACAACCTCTTTCTCCTATGTATTGCTTTCCATAGGAGCAAGGGATCTTGTAGACACCTTTTTTCTCAAGGGGATTAGTGGGGTCCTTGAAATATATGAGGGAATAGTGTTTATGGGTTTGAAGGTTGCTTCGATCTTTTTCTTCTTTAAAATTCTAGCAAACTCATCATTAATCCCATGTATGTATGGAAAGAAAACTTCGGACACATCATTATTAGTTTGTTCCTTATCTATAGGTCCTTTAGTGGCATTTTGAAAGGTCCTAATTTCTAGATGATCATTATAGCCATTATCCTTAAAAACCTCGAGGAGATGGGATTTTTCTTCATTAAGATGTTCTTTGTGAGATATTCTCAAGGCTATGGTAGTTAGGATGTTGAGAACTCCTAGCTTCTAGGTATGGTGATGGTGGGATTCAGCATGAAGCTATTGTTCAGTGTGGATTTTCTTCCTATAAAATTGGAGGGATAAAGATCCATCGGGTCTTTTTGTAACCCAGACATCTAAAAAAGGAAGACTACCTTTATCTTCAACCTCCATATTGAATTTGAAATGACTAGATTGTTCATTAAGGTGGTCAGCAAGTTCATTCAATTTTTCATGACCATGGGGCCATATAACAAAGGTATCATCAACGAACCTCTTCCATAGTTTAGGTTGAAGGGGAGAGGAAATAAGCGATCTACTTTCATGATCCTCCGTGAATAAATTGGCTACAATTGGAGAGAAGGGTATCCCATGGAAACCCCACAAGTTTTTTTATATATGTCCCCTTGGAAACTAAAAAATGTGGAGTTCAAACAATTTTCAACTAACTTAGTTGTACCTTGGTAGTAATCTTCTTGATAAATTTCATAGCCTCATCAATAGGAATCTTAGTGAAGAGAGAAACACCATCAAAACTTAAGAAAGTGTCATTTGTGTCCACTTTGATGTCCTTGATGTCCAATTTGGTGTGGCTTGGTGGTGACCTTAAAAATAGATTATTATTATTATTATTATTATTATTATTAAATGAGTTTTAAGATAGTTTAATTATACAATAAATTTTGTGAACAACTACAAATCTATACAATTAGTTTTGTGAAAAAAGATCTAATTATAATCTATACGTCTTTTAAAATAATTTAATTGATGATGATGATGATTAACATCCACTAATACCTAATTGGAAAGGGTAAGTGATTACTTGTGATTCTTTAGAATTTTATAAATACTATAATTTTGAGGGGTAGGAAAAACTTTTTAATATGTAAATACTTTTTTTTAATTCATATTCTTTATAGTTTCCATTTTCACATTCAATTGTTCCCATTCAACTAGTAAATTTCTATAAATTTATACAATTAGTTTTATAAAGAAAAAAAAATTGATTATAATCCATGCCTTCACATAAGATGAATTAATTTATTTTTTTATCCATATTCTCTGTAATTTTCAAATGTCTGTTTTTATATTTTATATTTACGACCAACCCACTCAGAACCTTTTAAAACGTTCTGTTTTGAGAGTCATAAGTTTGATCAAAGTACTTACTCTGTAATTTTCAAATGTCTGTTTTTATACTTTATATTTACGACCAACCCACTGAGAACCTTTTAAAACGTTCTATTTTGAGAGTCATAAGTTTGATCAAAGTACTTACTCTTCGTGGAGGTTAAATGCTTCACTATGCATCGACCTAGAATAATTTTCATCAAGAGAACGCTGACACTTACCATTTACCTTTTAACATTACTCTCTGAAATTGATCTTTCGTGTCCACTCCATTCCTATCTTTAGGGTTTCTCATCCAATCTAGTGTGGATATATCTACTATTGATATTGCTTCTTCCAACGAATCTTCAAATGTTGCATCCTTCCTACAGTTCATTTTGTTTCAGGGTATGAGCGTCCTATCGTTAGGGTTTCTCATCCAATCTAGTGTGGATATATCTACTATTGATATTGCTTCTTCCAACGAATCTTCGAATGTTGCATCCTTCCTACAGTTCGTTTTGTTTCAGGGTATGAGCAGGTTGCATCTGTTGCATGGTATTATTGTTTATCAAACTATTTCCTATCAATAAGAGTGAGAGAGCACACCACTTATGGCAAGTGCGTATTTCCAAAATAAATTTTGAAACCGTCTTTGCTGATACATTTCTGGTCTGGCCTAATTTACATGTTGTGTTTGTTTTTGAGGTTTTTGATTTTTTATCTTTGTTGTTCTGAGAGGGATTTTTTTTAAGTTTACTGTGAGCTAGATTTATGATTCAGTATTCAACTACCCATGAAATTTAAAAGAAAAAATAAATTAATAAATAATAATAATAATAATAATAATAATAATAATATATTTGAATACTGGTTGGTTTATATATATATATAAAAGTTTGATTTTCACATCTTACATATTAGTTAAGAAGAAAGTTAGTGAAAGTTATTGTGGATGTTTTTCTAATCCATAATCAATATTAATTAAAGAAATTGTCATAAATTTATGTCAGTTTATCCATTTAAGTATAATTGTTTTTTACTCAATAGTTACTAAACATTCTCTTAACCGATATTGCATTTAGATTTTATGCTTAGTTTATATAAACCATTTTTTAATATAAACATTTTTATGTAACAATGGATATGCACGTGTAGAATTTCATCTTGGTAGAACATAAACAATGA